>MU204179.1:4309963-4419292 GCA_017309775.1 Paedocypris sp. Pulau Singkep
CACCTTCTTCACCTCCACCCCCTGTAACTTCATTCCTCCACCCTGCCCCCTTTCATTTATACACATGTATTCTGTCTTACTACGACTGACTTTCATGCCTCTTCTTTCCAGAGCAAACCTCCACCTCTCTAGCTCTTCCTCCACCTGCTCGATAAACAAAAATATACCGGTAATTTAAGTTACTTAAAGAACATACCAGTAAAACACAAAATAGTTGAGGTTTCTGAATCATCTTTTAGTATCAAACCTTTTGCTTTCTGAATCATCTTTATTGCATTCTAGTATAAATAAAGTTATTAGAAGACAATAAATGCACCTATAAGTCAAAGATTCTACAGGACGCAGCATCTATTAGGTATTAGGCGACCTTTAGTGTCACGAAAGGCGTCAATAAATAAGAAATCGATTGAATTATTATTATTATTATTATTATTATGTTTAAGATTCAGACATTCAGACACTTTCTACGCTGCAAAGTTAAATCAAGTTTTGCTGCTCAGCAGTGTTTGTCCAATGATGCTGAACAAGGAAACATGAAGTGTTCTTCAGTTCTTCTGTTCCAGAAATGTGAAGTGATGTTTTGTAAAACAGCCAGTAGCTTCAGCCAAGTCCGACGTCTCCGCTTTAAATATGACTGTCGCAAATTCATGCGCAGAGAACACCTTTACAATTAAAAAGATAAATTAATTAAATGAAATCATGATTTTCAGCTAATTATTTTATAATGTAACATTATAAGTAATCTAATAATGAATAGTATTCAGTTACACTACTTTTCAGTGGAAAATTATTTAAATCACACTTTTCAATTACAACACTGGTCAAGTACAGTTATATAATGGTAACGGAGATTTTCCCTAAAAATCTGGGTTGAAGAATTATTAACATGGATTGAACAGGTTTTGACTCCAAAGCTTTTGGCTGGTGTACTAATGGCGTACTTTGAAATATCACTGATTCGATTTGTGTGCTTATGCGGGTTGAATTAAAGACTTATGCTGTATGTATGTCAGTCACGAGAGTAGCATGAAAAATCTCACTTTCATGCACTGTGACATCTCCTATTCATACAATGAAGACTGGCATTTGAGGATGGAGGGGTGATCCTGATGCAAACTGAATATAAACAGCCCCAACAAAATAGGGACGTCACTTGAATTGAAAGTTGGCCGGGTTTGTGTGTCTGCCTGGCAGTGTGTGAAGGTACAGACTGTTCCCTGCGCTGTTTTCTTAATCATTCGCCCGCTCACTCATTTCCCTTTGTCCTCTCTCCAGTCCACCCAAGTCTTTTCTTTCACAGCAGTTTTTCTTGGACCCAAGGTCTGGTCTATTCACACTCTGCTAAACCCCCGCAACCCAATGTGTTGCAAAAAAAAGTAAAGAGTGTGCTGTCAGCAAGCAATTAATAATACGAATGTTCCAAAGAATTGGCTTCAATGAATTATTTCGGAACTCGGGACGAAATTTTTGTGGTGATGCATTTTGGATTTTTGTTATCTAGGACATTCGTAAGTCGGGGTACGTCGTAAATCGAATGGTAAGTCAACAATTTCAATGTACAGTACGTACCTTTGTTACACCTGCTAAAGGTCAAACAAAACTGTTATGTAATGTGTTTTTCAATACATCTATTACCAATATTTTAGCATTTTGAAAAACATTTTATCTGAATTTACAGATTCCTGGAACCAATTATCAATTTTGTCTCTTTACGAAACTACTGCCGGCATGAATTAATTTTGTATGGTGAGGTACCACTGTGCTTGGAATATAAACACATAATATAAAGACAGAAGTCAGGAAACTGCAAACCTGAGATCCTTGCTCTGTCTGCGTTTAAAAATGTGTGAAAAAGGGGTTCAAAACTCCACACACAGTGATGTGAATTTGACAAGACGTTAGGACATGAGCGTCTGGTGGAATGACGCAGAGCTCAAGCTAATGAGGCAATGCTTCAGTAAATGAAGAGCTTTGAGTACGATTCTAGCTCTGACCTCAGTTTGCTTTCATAACCATGTTGCTCAGATCTTCCGATTCACCCTTTCAAAGCAGAAGCCTGTTCTCCAGGGTCAGAGGAGCTCTACGGAGCTTTTGATTCCTCTCGATCTCACAGAAGGTCTTGAATTTCATCTATACTAAGTAGTGTGTCTCCCTTGAGGCCGACTAGAGGCTTCCACGAAGGAAGACAATGGTCCTACTTTTCCATTACTTTCACCCTCTTCCTCCACAGCTCTCAATCTCTCCCAAAACAGCCTTTCTTCTTAATCTTTGGGATTTAACGTTTCATCGTTTTTTAAATGTTGATAGATTTTTTTGGTCAACATTTTCCCAGGTGCAATCCAAGGTACATTACCTGTTGTTGTTTTTTTCTATAATTGAACTTCTCAACTAGTCCAAGTCTTGTAATTTGTGGTAATTTAATAGCAACATTATGGGTAGGTGAACATTTCTTTTTCATAAACGTACATAGAAAAACAAAGATTATGCCGTTCTTCTTCTTCCAAAGTGTTTATGTTCTGTTAAGTTAAAGTTGCAATGTTACACCAAACACATTGGAACAAGGCAAATTATCTTGTTTTCAAACCAGTCGTTCTGGTGACCCACTGTACACACCGATTAAAACCAAGTCAAATAACTATTTAGAAATCAACTGGATTCTGTATTTTAGGAATCAACTGGATTTTCCAAATCAACTGTATTCTTTGAATACTAACATAGTGTTTTTGAATTGAACTTGGTCATATGAATTTGTTAAACTTTTTTCACTTTAAACGCACGAGAGGTAACGTTTAAATTGCATCTCTCGTGCACAAAACATGTTTTTAAATATGCTGATGTTTAGAACTAGTATTACATCAGCTAGTATATATTAACCCAAGTTGAAATGCGCTTTAGTGTACAAAACCAGTGGCAAGTATGTGACATCCTGTGAGTGGGAGTAGAGCAATGACTGGTCTAAATGTCTGCTCGTGAACAGCGGTTGGTGTCACGTGTGATTTCCTCTCGTAGTGCATGTGTTACAACAGTGCCTTTATCTTTTTTACTGGATCATCAGGGGATCTTCCTCCTCGAGGTCATCCTGGAAAGAGGGTTGCGGACAGCGGAGGGCCAGTGAAGGCCGGGACATCTTGTGGCCAGGAGTGAAAGGCAGAGGAGCCACGGTGGCCTTCACACGACTGTGAGATTGACGACTCTGAAGAGAAGAAAAATAGGTTTTTCATTAAAAGACATCATTTGCAGTTCCGTCTGTTGGTTTATGAAACACATTCAAATTCTACAAAGTTCCTAAAAAATGACCTGAGTTTGCTTCTCTTCCAGGAAGAGTTTGTGTCACTGTGACCTGGCTGTAACTCGCACGGGTCACATGTTCCCATCTACATTTGTTCAGCTTTTTCTCCGCTTTGCGAAACCTCTCTATAATTAATCATAGCTTTGTAGATTATTGAATAATTTAAATATTCAAACTTCACAAATTACAATTTTAATATGAAAATTACATGATTTTAAGCCCGAGTTCTCATTTAAGTCAAATGTGAACGTACCATAATGTGGAGCAAATAGTTTTACTAAATGTAAAAATGTACACAACAAAACTAAAAAAATAGTTAAATAAAAAATTATTTTAATAATTAATTGTAATTTTGAAAAGTTATTAAAATAATTAATTTAATTAAAAAGTATTATGTTTTTTTGCTAACTTGGAGGAAGTTAGCTGAAGTTAGTTTTAAATATATTTGCGATTTTCTAAATATGTTTCTACGCCTTGTAAAACTTTTTATTTCAACAGTTAAACTGACTAAAATGAGACACTTATCATGTGCAAGTAAAAAGTTTGTCTGGTGCTTCCTCACTCATCATTTTTCTATTGACAGCTCGAATAATAAATAGAAACCAAACCAGACGTCTGTTTCTTGTAATTTATTTCCATTACAACCAATCTTCCCTTTCTGTTGCATAAGTGTTTGAAAATTAGCCCAATCCCCTGTTTCACTTTTGCTCTCTAGAGCCCCAAGTTCCCCGTTTAAACACATGTTATTCAATTTAAGTCAACCATCTGTTTTTGTACGTGCCACGTTGTAGTTGCTGTTCTGTAGACTATTTTCAAACGTTTCAACACTGATTCAGAAACGAATGAAAACCAACTCACATTATGATTACACCAATACGCCAAACGGCATTTTTGATCTCTACTGCACCAATAGAGAATGTGTACCTGACGTGGCACCGCGCCCTCTGCTGGCCGTTTGCCGCCTCTGCGCTGCGTCCGGCCTTGAGCAAAGGGTTGAGATGAGCGAGTGAGCAGACTGCTGATCCTCAGATGTGTGTAAAGGTTGGAGTCCAGGCAAAGGGGATTAAAGAGAAAGTCCTTCTCCAGCTGCTCTAGAGAGCTCTGGTCCGATAAATGTGGGAAGATATCGAGACATTTGCTTAATATAAGCAAATAACATATTTGTGTCAATATCTTGCTTTTTTTGCATACTTTTGTCAACATAAGACTTCAAAGGTTGTTTGAATCTGACGTGGCAGTACCTCTAATGCAGCAAGGGTGGAAAGTGGAGGATCCTCTGTAGGGACAGGAAGTGCACAAGGCAGCATGAGTTCTCTGGACAGGACAGGCTTCAGCAAAAGGGATAGAGATGACGAGGACTGGAGTATGTAGTACGAGAAGGTTCCAGTATTAGAGCCTGACTCTGGCTCTGAACGCACCAACAGGAACCAGTCACGACTCTGAGAAACACACACAGATAAATAAATCTGAAGCGCAAATTTGTGAAAAGTTTTTTCCCACTATAAAACATCTAAGAACAGATTTAGTTCAATGTACAATACAGTGCAGTTCAGTGCCACTCAACTCTCAGAATATGACAGAGGCCATGAAACATGTGTTGGTTTGTTTCCATTTCATCCCAGTCCAGCTGCCAGCACAAGGTTGGTCTGATGACAAGAGGAAGGCCGTACAACACAGACTGACACACTCCGTCAGCATGAAGAACTCTACAAAACATAAACAGATATTTATATAGTTTGGCACAGAGCCTAAAATGGAGCCTATACAATATTGTGTGTGTGTGTGTGTGTGTGTGTGTGTGTGTGTGTGAGAGAGAGAGAGAGATAGAGAGAGACTTATATTTACATAAATGTGATATGTATCGCTATGCTAGAGAAATGACCTCATGTTCTTGTAAATGATATGAAAAGTATGGTAGAATAATACAATGTATTGTGTAAGCAGACGGATTATTAAAATATTAAATTTTATACGTACACGCATATTACTCATTTCAGTGGACATAACAAAAGACACGTAATGCTTTTCTGAATCAAGGAAACCAGATCATCATTGTCTGCTCAGTCTTAGCTCTCACTCACCATTTATATTAAAATCTACACACCTTGCAAAACAGAAATCGAAACAACTTCCCCCTGAATGCTTTTCTAACGCAATGAAAGACAACAAAACTTCCCATGTTTAAATTCATAATACGTTTAAGATAAAAGTTGATACAAAGCAAGGAAACGCAAAAAAAAGTTGATGAATTTTCGATATATGATTATTATTTTGATAGAAAATGAAAGTGAAAATGAATACATATATATAATGTATAATATAATGCATAATATATAATATAATATAATAATATAATGAATACCATTCAAATGAAAGGAAAAAAATTGAAAAATATGGTCAAATATAGGTTAAATTCAAGGATAAGTTAAAAAAAAAATTAACTTTAAAGATGAAACGACGAATTGAGGATGGACATTATAGACAGTGAGAAACCATGATATAACGATAAAAGGGAAAATAATGTAGACGTTTCGCTTAAACAAATAAACTAGAATAGAAAAGTCTTTGTATCGCTGGGTTTCAAGAAAATTGTGAACACTAGTAAAAATAAATAAACAATGAATATCAAATTTGAATCATTTAAAATCATTTAAAAATCATTTAAAAATATACACTCTAGATAGATAAATATAATAAATAAAATATAAATAAAAACAATATATCTAAATACAGTATAATACAAGGGGAAAAATAGAATATAAGTTAGTAGTAAAAGATAAAAGCAAAAATAGCCAGGAAGATGACATGAGGTTGAACGTTTAGGAAGTGAAAAACAACAAACTAAATAAGAACAGGAACTCAGTACTATTAATATCAATGCTCTTTAAAACCAACGCAGCCCTGTAAATGTACAAAATGTACCAAAATGTGTAACTGTACTTCACAACTCTGAGAAGTGGAGGCAAAGAGTTCCGATTGGTCAGGCTCTTGTTTGAAGGCAGGAAGTCTTGCACACTCTCCGTCTTTACTCCGAGTTTGGGAGCTGAGGGAATCAGCGCTGGGCTCAGCAGTCTCTCCTGCATGTCACACTTCAAGCACACTGCAGACATTCACGCCAGGTTCACACCAACATGCAAAGCAAACATCATTCAATTATTCAGTTTGACATTGCGTGCAGACAGAGATGGATTATTAATTTAGTGGCGGTCCTTAACCCGAGTCTCCAAGGAATTTCTAGAGCAATGGTGCCCAACCATTATGTGGGGGCCTAAACTTGACTTTGATGTTTTGCGGGCAACAACTCATAATTAGAATTAAACATACATATATTTGTTTTTATATATACCGCATATATCAGCATAATTTGTTGCTGAAACATGAGAAATGAAATGAAATGCGTAGCAATAACTGGCAGACTCATCATTCATTATTAGTAAACAGTGGCTCTTAGTCTCTGACTAGTTGGCCACCCCTGGCCTAGACATTCGTAAGTCGGGGTATCACAGTAAATGTTTGTAATGTGAGAATATGACTTTCTCAGGTAATTTACAATACTTCTTTTCGCAAACTTGGAATGTTCACTGGTGACAATTCAGCAAAAATATCTTAGAGATCTCTCTCTATATAACTTCTGAATGGAGTAAAATCACTAAGTATTAAGTGGATATAGAAAAAAAAGGCCACGTGTAGCACTCGTGAGTTATAGGTTGGGCATCACTGTCCTAGAGCCTTTACAGATTTATGAGTGTGTGTGTGTGTGTGTGTGTGTGTGTGTGTGTGTGTGTGTGTACCAGAACTTGTCTTGTTGTTTGTGGGTTGTGGTTGCTGTGCTTCAAGAGACGGTGGTAGCAACAGATGCAGGTGTTCCCGGTCTCCGGCCTGGACATGCAGCCACATTTTAAGAGCTCCTTCCACAGCGACAACCGTGGCTTCCACCGTCTGCAGGTCCATTTCTGCTGCCAACATCAGGCCTTCTGGATTACGAAGAAAAATGCTTCATTTTAATATATGATGAAACATTGCTTTTGTATTCTCATGTAACATTAGATTTAAACATTTTACCTTCTAGTTCCTTTTTCCTACTTTAGATCCTCTTACCAAGCAGTAAAATAGCATACAGCAAAATATTACTAAATTATATTACAAACATTTTTTATAATGCCCACTAATAAAAAACAGCATTTTACACTTTGCATGTTTGAATAGTGAGAAAAATAACAGGAACAAAAGCAATCCAGAATACAAAAAGCATTTGCATGTGATTAGATGAGTGTCTATATCACCCCTGAGATGTGAGCACACCTTAAAAAACATATGAGTGAGTTTGCAAGTATGGCCACTAAGGACAATATTGAAATTGTGCTCTGCATGTAGTGAAGTCACACACGCACGCACGCACACACGCACACGCACGCACACACACACACACACACACACACACACACACACACACACACAGAGACACACACACAAACCTGCATCGCTTGGATGGCAGATGCCACACCACCTTGTGGACAACTACAAGAAATGTCTGACATTTGTGAAGTTTTGCAAAGGGGCCAAATGTTTATTTTGTTCGTGAAAAAACTACTTACATACATTTTTTGCAATGGTTTTTTTTGGCTTTTTCTGGATTTTTCATACAAGCTTGCCACTGAAATGGTTGCCCTTCATTTATTTGTCACGAAATTGCTTACAAAATGTATTAAGATTTATTTTCACTGTATTTTATTTTGTATTGTATTTGTAAACATAATTAAGAATAACTCAGAAGCATTGCAGTTAACCTTACTACTTTATTTAACTTGCAAGCGTTGCAGTAAACCTTACCAACCAGTGGGTGGTGCTGTAAAACTAATTGTGTGTTGAGCTTTAAAGAAAAAAAAGAGCTTGGTAAACTTTTGGTTTTGGCATGACTAAATAAGGTAGTAAAACAAATAAAAATCAAACAAACTGCATAAACCAAAAAGTTTTTCATTTGTTAATTGGAGAAAATGTTTTGTAGCGTGAAACATGCTTTTAAAGTTGGTCACAATATTAATCCAGTTAAATGGCTAAGAAGTGTCTTAACAGAAACTCAAAACAATTCCAAACACTGTTGCAATGAAAATTGGCGAAAAGCAAAAAACCAAACAAAATAATATTTGTACAGTTAGAGGTAATTGTACATTATACGGTAATTTATTATTAAACCAGAAGTTTCATGCAGACTTAATGTGATGAGGCAAGTGAAAAAGCATGTGAGCAAACAAGACCACTCTGGACCCTTGCGCCTTCTAAATTATTTACATCTTTCACTAGAGTTCTACACGGCCTTAAGGAGGTAATGGGGTTTCACAGCACATATTTAGTCTTTCATTTCCAAACGCCCTGAAAAAAGGTGAAAAAAGCCTCAAGAACCAAATCCACCTTATATATGTTAACCATCCTCATAAGAATCTATGTATGGAACAGAATTTGAGACACCACTAAATTGGTGGTATTGTAAAAATAAGTGAACTTTACTGAATGAGTGAGAAAAAGAAGTACGTTCATCTTGTTGAACTAAAAAATGGATATCTAAATATGGATAGTTTACCGTATACAGTTCTCAAAAATAATAACTCATTATTTTGAACAATAAAATAATCATTTTTTTATCTATTTTTGGCAGTGTAAAGTATTTTCCCAAAAAACATAGTTAATAAATATTCATTTTATTAGTCGTACATTTATGTGCAAAAGCCATCTTTTATATTTTTCAAATGGTTTTGATCAAACAAAAGAGAAAAAATGTGATTAACTGATATAATTAATCATTTTTAATAATCATTAATTTTTGTCATATCTTTATGAATAAATAAGAACAGCATGACTTTGATTCTAAAGTATGCTTAGTCCTGTCTAACTGTCTTAGTTATGCTGTTTGAATATTTCTAAAACATTTTTACTTAAATTATATTTTTAATAAATGTTTTACATTAAATAAAAGTATTTAACATATCAACATTTATTGTTCATTTTTTATAATTAAATAATTTTTTATAATAGGTTAATCAATAATCTTTATTTACTGTCTTCTCTATTATTTCAGATTCAGACCAGGCTAAAACAGCTGTTGATTCAATTTCTTTAGTTTATTTCACGTTTAAATGAGCATTATTCCATGAAGAGCGGTGAGTAACTATTCCCTGACTAACATGATTCACAGTATGTATATTATCTATCCATTATACTACTATGGAGAAGACAAACGTGATTTACCAGTAGGGACGCACTAATACCACTCTAAGCACAGGATATGGATATCAAAATAGTTGAACTGGTAACATAACAATGAACAATAAGACAATAATCTGCCATTGTTGACACAACCTCAAGGATAGAATGACATGATGTAAGTTTAATTATGTTTCTAAAGGCGAATGTAAGTTTCTTTTGGATGACCATATCTTTTTTAACATTCTAGCATGTTCTGCAACGTTCTATTTTGCTGAAGATTATTTTAGCTCTACTTGCAGTGACTAAATTTCATGCCGACCTTAACAGCTATCCCAAAAAATATTTTGTTATATTTCATAACGCAAAATTAATACTAAAGTAAAACAAAAAAATACATTAAGAAGAAAAAAATATATATATTTAAATATTTAAAAAAACATTTTTCATGAGTCGTTACCTCTTTATGAGATTATCAACACAAATGACCCTGTAGACCTCGAGTTTTCTACTGTTAGGACTGTAATAATACATGAACATTAAGACATTAAGAGAGAGGTTTCTGAATACCACTAAACATTTTTGAATACCACATCATTGACTATATACTGATTGAGATACTAGGAAAGTGTCCATCAAACTTGACCGAAAACTGTCAGTTCCTGATATAATCTGTACTAATACACTATGTTGGCAGTTGATTTTAATGTCATGCGCCAGCAAGGAAATGTAATCATTGATTGACAAAAAAACTTTTTTGACAAAAGATTGACAATTTTTAATTAAATAGGTCAGTTCACATATCTGTTCTCTCAGAAAGACAACAAAAGTGTTAAAGTGGAAAAGACAATATGTCCCCCCGTATATTAAAAAGTGATGACTAGGCTTCAGCTACACACACCTGTTCATATTTTTTATGGCAGCAGACCCAGATGAGTTTTTCACTGTCATCATTTCCTGATGAACAGACTGTTGAACTATCTGGATAGAGGTTCATCTCATTTGAACATCATAAATTCTACGTAAAAGGCACAACGTGCAGTATCTTTTCAAAATTACCCAATACAAACTATATTTAAAATATAGTCATTATATAATACTCTATATAAAAACATGTACGTAATAACAATATAGAAAATAAAGACAAAAGTTTATAATTTAAAGTGACAAGTTGTTCTGCAAGTAAAAGTTTAAATTGAGTTTTAATAAATGACTAATAAATGGCAGCACGATGGAGCTGAGGAATTGATGGCAGTTCCCCATGACCCAGAAATGGAAAAAAAAGTAGTTTGAAAAAAGAGTGTATGGAAAACAAATTATAAGATTGTATGTACTATACAGATGTTTGGAGGAAAAAAGATTTATTGTTTTTATCTTTTACTTCCAGACTTATTCCACAAATATCCACTATCTCGCTACTCAAATAACATAGTGCCATTGGTTAATCAATAAAAAATAATAATAGTGTAATAACGGTAGGAATAAAAGAAACAAAATCTTTTTATCTTATGTAGCATGTCTCGGTTGTGTAACAATTTCGACATCTGCCATTTACATTACAACTACAGAAGCATCAAAATGAAAAAGAACTGGGTACAGACCCATTCGCTTTCATCAGCGTATTAAACAGGTAAAGAGCAAAATGAAAGACTGCACACTTGAAATAGTTCCTGGTCTAGGAAGCAAGACTCAAAGAGAGAATGAGATCAAAAGTGCTGAGAGAGCGCGAACATTTTACTTTTAAATCCTCTACAAACAGATTTTCTCATGGGAATTGCACAGCGAGTGATGAAACCGAATGTGCGGAGGGACCACCATGAGAGCCAGACCATCACATCGACTCCCACAAACTCCTACACACTTCCATCAGATCATCTCAAAACACATCCAGAGAAAAGACAGCAATGCAATTTTGTTCAGCAACAGTGTCAAATATTTCCAAATTTGAAGTTTGAATTTTGAAGCTCTTGGTTTAACTCACATTCTAACTTTACTCAACATTTAATTGTAAATTTGTTGGGATTAGAATGTAACTTCAGGTCCAGACTTGATGGGCTTGGCTCCAGCTCTCCGTGAACCAGAAATGAAAAAAAGCAGTTCAGAAAAATGAAAATGGAAGGGATTTTTCAATGGCATTATAGTGTTATGATCTTAAAACACTCTAAAACCTCTAGAAGGCCACATCTAGTAGAAGGCCACCATCGCGGGTAAATAGCTTTTAGGGTTATTTTAAAAACAGCAGATGCAAAAACACACAACTTTGTGTAACCACAAATGATTCATATAACGTACAGTATTTAGTTATTATTATGCATATTATGCTGTATGTGATGTGTCTTAGATTTCTGGTGGGAAGAAAAACCCACTTACTGTAAGAAAAGTCATTAAGAATCAGCAGAATGCATGAATCCTCAAAAAAAAATCTTGTCATGGTGATCCACAGCTAACGTCTGATGCTGCTTGAAAAAAATAAAAGGAGGAAAAAAAAAAAAGACAGCCAGACAGACAGAAAATAGTGTTTATTTTGCAAATTATCTCCAGGCAAAAAAAGGGTTGTGATCACTGCCACTTTAACTTTGTGTAAAAAGACTTTAACAGTCACTGTCTTTAATACTTCTGCATATCCTTTGCAACTTCATGTTAAAAAAATCCTCAGCCCAACATCACTGATCCTTTCTCATCCTCTTGTTTCCTTTATTGTTTAAGGCTCTTCTGTAATAATATGACTAGTCCGACCTATAAATCCCTTAGCGAGCGACTCTGTCTTGTCTAAAGCAGCTTAGAAGTTGTAGAAGTTAGAAATCATTCACACAACGCGTCTCTTCTTTCTGCCTTTTCGTTCACCAGCAGGGTAATTCCTTTAATGGCTAATCAGCATAATAATATAATAATAACAATAATTAAAGCTGGTCTCTGGGGGCAACTAAAGTTCTTGAAACCTACAATCGTCCTAACTGATATTTTATATCTAGTAACTGTTTTTGTGTGAAAGCACACCAATGCGGTAGATGCCCATATATTTCATGATCACACAACATGTATGCACTATGTTGAAGCCTCTATATACATGGAGTCTTTTTTAACTGTTTAAGACATCCAGTACATCATCCTGTCACACAATTTTAACACACGCCACTAAGACATACAGGTATAATCATACTTGGCTGTTATTTATGTCAATTGTTCTGTACAGCTGCTTTGGAACGTCTGTGACTGTCAAGTTCACTTTTCATAAATTAAACTTGAACTAAAAACTGTTGACTAAAGAAGATAGAGTGGGCTGAAAAATAGAAATCTACGTTCAATTAAATTTTCTGTAATGTAGTCATTGTAAAATATGACAAAGAACGTAAAACTGATATTCACTATTCACTTTGTCTCTTTGCACAATGTTTGCATAACAGTCTTCAGTGGTTCATTTTTAATCTTTTGTCCTTCTAGTGGTATTCTATTTATTTTAATTTGTCCTGCATTTTATGTATATCGCTCTTTTCTTTTCATTTTACACATTTGGTTTTTACTTAATTTCCTAATTTACACCTCAGCAGTAATGTCACAACACACAAACCCGGAGCAGTGGGCAGCCTTAAGCCGTTGCGTCCAGGGGGCATTTGGAGGTCAGAGTCTTGCTCTCCCACTGGACCGGGATTCAAACCTGCAATTTCTGAGTCGCAGTTCCAACTCCTTATCCTTGGACCACACCACTATGTGTGCCACTATGTATGTTTTTGCATGTGACTAATAAAATTTGAATTTGAAACAATAACTGCACAACTGTAAATCTGAATGTTTTTAAAGCACATTCCAGCCCCCTTTAGAAGCTGCACACACTTTGCAATCTCCAATATTTGCCATTTCCACATCCACTAACACAAACCACAACCCGAGTGACATTAACATAGATTCTGCTTTTCTCATCAGTATGTTTTTCTAATCACGCTACACATTCACCATGGCAACCCAGAACAGGGCAAATTTGAAAACAGATGTGCACGGATGGCAGGACAGGATCCTTTAGCTCCTGTGACCAAACCAACACTAAGTCAGGCTAAATCTGTCTCGCTGAAATGAT
Source organism: Paedocypris sp. Pulau Singkep (assembly GCA_017309775.1). Lineage (NCBI taxonomy): Eukaryota > Metazoa > Chordata > Actinopteri > Cypriniformes > Paedocypris > Paedocypris sp. Pulau Singkep. The sequence continues at coordinate 4,323,523 of MU204179.1, forward strand.
CAAAAACAGGCCAAAGACCAAAGAGCAGTAAGCGGGGTTGAGAGAATTAGGTTTATTTTTTAGTAATTATACTGATATATGTAATGTATTTTAATGGCGTAAGAACAAATGTCATTAAAATATATACTGCCTTTATTAAAAAAATAAGTACAATATAATAACCTGTATTATATTTATAAAATAAAGTATAATGTAAACTGTACATTTATGAAATGAGAGATAGAAGAAGGAATGAGATACAAATAAAACAATCAAATTATTATTATCATCTACACAATCATCTACACAGTCAAATTCACAGTCACTTTTTACACGACTCATTTCAAGTGAAGTACCGGCCATCATGCAACAATAGCTTCAACAATCTCAAGAGAGGATTAATGAATATACATGAACTTTGATTTTATGGAAATTAAGTCACTTAAGCAATTGAACTCACTTCAGTTTATACTCACAGTTTATCTAGAGTTAACCACAGCTTATCTTACAGTTTTTCTAACATTTATTTCTTGTTTGTGTGTATGTGTGTGTGTGACTTCAGGTGTGGATGGTTAACAGCAGGTTAGGGTTTTGGTACGGCCCCTAGTGGCCATACTGACAAACTCAGTTTCACTTGCTCAGTATCTCGATCAAGACGATAATGTGGTCACATGGCCCAACTCACAAATTCCTTTAAATAACATGAAAAAAAACTTTAAATAACATACATGACTGCCAGACTGATCTCATTCTAACCGGGTCACTGTGTATGCACATACAACTTCAATCAACCTTCTGAGATGTCTAGTTCAGTCCCATTTTTTATTTCCTTTTACGTTCTTTCTTTCTTTCTTTCGTTCATTTCTTTTTTGATATTGTGCTCTGCTTTTAACCCATCTAAACACTGGAAAAGGTATTAGAAGAAAGGGGGAACTTTAGATAGAAAGCTAATGACCTTCCATTACCAGAATGGGTACATTTTTCACCATATGAGTTTCTAAATGATTTTTACTATTCATAAAAGCGAGCTGAGAAAAGTAAGCTAAAACTGCAATTACCTATTGTATTTTACAATTAAAGAATACTCACGTTTGAATACCAAAAATAAATAAATAAATAAATATATGTTTTGCATTTTTATAGTATGTAGGTCATTTAGAATTGATAAAGCAATTCTAATAATTGAGAAAATTTGGAAACTCTTGATCAAAACGGAAGGAAGGTGAAATCCAAACCAAGTCCAGAAATCGACAGTCTTCTAATCAAATGCATGTATTCTCTTTTTGACGAACAAAAGCATTGTTATACAGAAACATGCACACATTGACCGGTTTCCTTCCTCAGGCACAGAGTGTCAAAATAGTGACGGAGAGGATCTCCCTACACTTCAATTTGTCAGCTGGAAATGAAAAACAGGATGTTGGGCGAAAAGGACGGGTCTCTGTGTCTGACTAGCTGGTCGCACCTCAGTTTCTCAAAAAATCTGGGTTAGTTGGGGTCAAAACTGAGCCAAGTGGATTGTTTTGTCATAATTGTGTGGATCCCACGGGCCATTCTGCAGACAAATCAATGAAAAATCTGAAATGGATGAATCCAGCCAACAGAATAAAAGCTAACATGTGACCTCAAATTTCCTTTTACCAGACCTATATGGTGCAGCAGTCAAAATAGATTATTCAAAAAAGGCTGGTCGGGTCAGATCCTGACCTATTTGCAGGGACAACCTTTAATGTCAAACAACCAGAGGCAAGTTTTGTCATTGAAAGTTTGTATCTGTATATTATTTGGTGCACAATTCGATGTCAGTTTCAGATGCTCTTACATCTAAAATTAATAAATGTAAATACATGTATATATATATATATATATATATATATATATATATATATATATATATATATATACACACACCACACACACACACACACACACACACACACACACACACACACACACACACGTGTGTATAAAATACATATACGTAATCAGTATATATTGTATATACAGATGTGTGCATAGAATTATTTATTCATAATTTTAAAAATGTGTTCACACATATTTATACATTGATGTCCTCTTACATCTCAACAACATGCACATAAAGTGAAAGACTGAATGGAGCCCCGAATCACTCACTGTTCCATTAGGATGTTTCCTACCTTCCGGACCAGTGATGCTGTGCTTGTCATTAACACCTTAAGTAGAATTAAGACTTTATAAAATTAAAGTCTATATAGAGTGATTATTTGTGTACTTATTTCTACTATTGTGAACGTAGCAAGGTGTGCTTATATCACTGATTTAAATCATAATCACTATGTCGAGCCAAACGCCTATTGGATTTGGTCTAATTTGTACTATCATTGTTTCATCTTCTTCTCCGCACCTTCAATGTAACAATTTAACCAACCTATCCGATATAACTAGGACTTTCTTGTTTCAGACTGTTAAACATTAGACAATACTGAACCAGCCTCTTTGTTCTCTGTACTGCATTTCTGGAATTATGAATCTCTTTGTCTCAATAAGTGTTTCTCAACTATCTCTTCACGTTTCTGTATTGGAGTATAGAGTGGTTTGTATTTTGGGTTGTAATACAGTCATTTATCTACTTACAAAGCCAACACAGTGGAGACTGACCTGGCTATGGTTTAGCCAGCAGTTACAGTTTAACAAACTAGAAAATTCATTTATTAATCATCTACATGTCTCAGGATCTCACTGTCATTCATTACAACTTAAAGCTTTAGGCAAAAATATACAACCAACAACACCTAATCTTATTAACATTGAACTATGTGGGAAAGAAAACCTCGGTTCAAGACCAAATTGGATAATTCACCAACTAAGGGAATGACCGACTGATAAACTGAACTACTTTCACCATACATTCAAGTACAATTTCTATTTTGATACCTCACCTTCCTGGTCTTTGTTTTCTGATGATGGTGACGTTTCTGGGCTACAGACAAGAGATCCGTCCGAGCGACTCTGCTTCGATGTGATGTGAACCACGAGGAGCCTGCGGAGACCCATCAGGTCTGAGTGCTTCAGATCCTGCTCTAGTTGTCTTAAGACAGCATGACCAGACTGAGAGCTCACCACCGTCACCTTACAACAACAACAAAAAACATCAGTCAGCAGCACTACCGCTTGTTTCTGAATATGTAAAAACAAGATATGTAAATATTGATGAATGGATGGAGCGAGGGAAGGAGAGAGAGAGAAAGAGACAGAAAGAGATGGATGGGTGGATGATTGGTTGGTTGGTTGGATGGATGGATGGATGGATGGATGGATAGATAGATGGCAGGCCCAACTCTGGATCACAACTGTCACTATAAAAAGATACTTCATTAAACCCACCGAAGAAGATTATTTTTGTTTGAAATATACACTGGATATTTTCAATCTATCCATTATCGTCCTCACCAAACTAGAATCAATCAATCCCTGTTGAAGGAGGCAAAACATCCTGTACAGGTGACGAATTGATTGCAAACACACATGCTTTATGTTTCATCTATGATGGTAATTTATTCGGCCTTTAATGTCATTTTATAGCCTTTGAATTTTAAAAGTTAAAAACTGAAAATGTGTTGAGAACTTACAAAGAGTAAACGTTCACATAGCCGATCGTAACAATACACTATGGTCACTCTATTGCACAACAATAACACTACTAAATTTGAGATGACCTTTTATCAAATGACATAAACCATTACATTTTTCTTCACATTAAAATATAGAAAATATACATTTGGTTATTGTCATCCATCCACACATCCAATTTCTTCCGCTTTGTCCATTTCTTGGTCACAGGGGGCTGTAGCCAATCCCAATAACTCGGGGCAAGAGGCGGGACACACATTCGGTCACCAATATTTGCTAACTCTCTTCATTCACAAATGTACACAAGCATATCTGCTGTTTCTTATGACTGACACTTTCGAACAATTACAAAGGCTCTGTGGTATCTGTCACAAGAATATACAGGCCTAATAATCCAATTTGGATAACAAAAAAATCCTGCATAATCTGATTAAGAGCACTTGTCCTCCACAGTGCTTCCTGTGGGGGAACATTAGTGCTGGGTTTCAGTAGAAACTGTTGAGTGACTGGTGAAGGCCATGTGGACCGAGTTAATGCAGGAAAACATCTTTATTCAAGGCTAAAGTTGATTCCAGTAGTAACAAATACACATCTAAATGTTTTGAAAAGCGGCCTTCAACTTAAAGCACACAAAACAACACTGTGAGTAAATGGCCAAATCTACATGTCTAAAACCACTCAGAAATTACTGCCTAGCCATCAACTTTATGGATTAAAAGGAAAAATTGGCAAGACTATTGACCGGAGGGATTACTAGAGAAGACCATTAAGCAATCAGTCTGATTGCTGTGTACAACCTTAAGATGCTTATTGATGAATCTAGTCAACCCTGTTAAAAGATGCAAAGGTCACGTTTCACTGCAAGAGCAAGCAAAAAAGTTTATTCCCCACACACACACACACACACACAAAATGTTTTAGGTAAACAATGTTTTACCTATGATAAGATGTAACATATTCCTTGTTGTGTACATTTTTATAAATTTGAACTTCCTACAAAAAAATAATAATTAAACTAATCCCAAAACCATTTAATGCCACCCCCAAACAATGGCTACCATGTGGATTATAAATTCTCACCTCAACATAGCTACTGTTGAAATCTGCCTGATTTTTATGGCACATGTGTTGTTTAAACTGCTGCAGGCCGTCCAGAACTGCTTGTTTAAGCAGTGCGCCCCACTGCGTAATGCAGCCCTCTTGAGGTAAGGACCGCAGCTCCTCTACACACGACAGCAACCGGCTCAAATTGCCCTTAACTTGCTGAAAAAGAGAGTGAAAAGAAAATAGTAACACATACATGAAACACAATCCTTAAAAATATATGATGCTTTATAAATTATCAATCTAGGAACAACCGGCCAATTTAGAGGATTGAAATGGCTCCCGATAAAAGTGCATTTATGAAGACCATGATAGATATCTCCAGGTTTGTATAAGGCCTATATAAGACTTCTTCCTAAACCGTATGCCTCTTTTGTTAAGAAACCGGCTTATATTTCAGGGAAACGTATTATGCAAGTACATATGCACACACCACAAATGGTAAAAGGCACTCTAGCTGCACATTGACAGCAAAGACGCTGAGCAACGGCACACGGACAGGTCCTGCCAGATTGCTGGCTAAAAAAAAGAAATTTTCAAGAGCCTGGCAAAAAACTGAGCAAATTTCTGACCACCAGGGCGGCGATGTATCCACAATCAACACACGAGAGGGCTGCCTGGTAAATGGAGATGAACTGCTGGTTTGGAGGACAGTTGAAGAACAGAATCTGCTTCTTGAGGTCATAGTGGTCTAAAAAACAAAAAAAAAAATACAAATGATTGGAAATAATCCATACAGGGCAAAAACGCTAAATGCAATTATTTAAAATATTGGTCACTTAGGATCGACTTACAACGTAATGCTTAAAAATGCTTTCAATAAAAATCAGTTTTTAACTTTATTTATGATAGCATAAAGAACTGAAACAAACACACACACAACACACACACTATTCCATTGTATATTACATATATCGATACAACTGTAGCTTGAATAGTAGCTTTTTGTTCAATGGGACAGCAGCTTGTTGAAATATTTTTCAATATAAAATTATATTATCTTAGCATTACAATGATACAAAACATACAATAATACAACGAGAATTGAATTCTTTGCTTTATAATCTTATAAACTAGATCAGGATGATATAATACAGTATAGCATGCTTACAACATTTTTATATAATATGCTTAAGACAGATGTTATGACATTTTTAAATGATTTGGTGACTTTGCACTGTAAGCCTCAGCTTCACATTATTCATGTTAATGTACTACAGTATATTAACTGCATTAAATGAAATGCAGTTATATTGTTACAAGTATCAGTACTATAAAGATGACACGATAAATAATTAATAACAGATGCTATAGTCCTACATCTAGAAAGAAAAACCGAACAGTGTCGTACCTAATATTACTTTAACAATTTGGCAATAGTTGTGTCAAAAAAAAAGGTGTAGATGGAAAAATTACTGACACAAAATAATAAAAAAAAATGTACAGGCGGCAGGATGTTGGCTCACAGAAAGAAAGTTCTGAAAATGGATGGATGTGCAGATTTAATTCCATTGAACCTGTCTCTTCGTGATTTTGTTCTTTACAAAGCACATAATTCTGAAGGATGAAACGTCCATAATTCCAGCACAAGAACACTACAGTGGACGAGCTTTATCATATCAGTTCCCATGTTCTGAGAGAAGAAAGACTCCCAATCTGTTCTTTTTTTCCAACGCTGTAAAACACAATGAGTGACACTTTTGGCCATGCCAAGCTAGTTGGGGCAAATTGGTTAAATGAGGCAGCCGCTCTTTGCAATCTAAATGCTCATCAAAGCTGTCCCACTTGACAAGAGGGCTCATTCACCGAACCAAAGCCGAGCCGCGGGCCTTTCCCGCCGCTTGGACCCACAAAAGACACTTTGTCTGGCCCGAAAACACAACCAGACTCCTTTCGGAGCGAAACGCTGACTAAACTGTCGATGGCAGAACAGGTGTGTGTTTCTTTGGGTTTGACTTTTACTTATAGACAACTAGTTAAAGTGACTAATTTGTACAATAAAACGGATGTTTGAAACGGGCTGCTTTAAATTTATAGCGGGTTTTTTTGTTAACTTGACCTGTTTAGCCGGCGCGAGCTCGCACTGAATCGTTTCATACTGAACAGATCGCCACAACTAGCTAATTCGGTTAAAACTGAGTGTCTGCGAAACTTAAACTCATCACGTTGTATTAATCGGTTATAAACGTAACTGTCAACACTTACACGGCGGTTTGGACGTCTTGGCCACACAGAACATTTGTTTCGACTTCACCATGAAGATCCGCTTTGTGAATGAATCGATGCATGAAACGAATCGCGAATCAATAAATCAACTCCGTGATTCAGTTCTGATTGTGGCACACACTTGTGGATCTTTTTAGTATTGTTTTCTATAGGAGTCAATTATGAAATATTTTATCGATTTACATTTGTAGTGCAGTATATAAATTAACCCATCAACCTATTTGCGAAGACTGAGTTTATATGAAGTAAGTACAAAACAATTGTATATTAAAAATTCATTCCTGCACTTCTCCATATGTTTGAGACAGTCAACTGCAATCAAACCTTGCAGTTCAGTTTCTTGTATAAATAAAATGTTTTAAGTGCAGAAGCTGGGGACTCACTTACCAAATTCCTAAGAGGCTTAACTGACAGTAGCGTTGTGAAATCAGTCCTGACACACAGAGACACATCACCTCTCTGGTGCAGCCAGGATACAGTGAGAAGCTTCCACATCTGTTCACGGGAGATAAGGGGGAAGCAGGCCGAGGATTCAATCCCAGAAGTGGAAGCTTTGGGATGCTCGGGGACATTTGATCTCAGAATAGAGTGTGAGTTACATGGGAATAGAACTGGAAACCGTTTAAACATTGAGTTTTGGTAGTGTTTTTGCAATTCAGACTGTGACATGCAAGTACTCTAGAGGTTCTCAATGTTTTTGAGAAATGATTTTGAAATCAGAAATATATTTTTTTAATGTACAGTTATACATAATGTATAAAAATGTATAACACACAACACACACACATAAAAACTATTTACACACATACACGTACACACAATCGTACATGCATACATTTATATTTTAATGTATATATGAATATTCTTATATACATATGTACATGCATATAGATACAGTATACATTTTTATTATTTTTTTTATTATGTGACCTGCAGATTAGCAAACATTTTATTAAACATGAATATAGCTTTATTACAGTGCAGATGCATGATTAACATTCTAATGTCATATTCCAGATGATTCTAAAAAATACATATAGGTTATAGTTATGCACCTTAAACAATCAAGCATAAAAAAGCTGTTTATATAAAGGATAGGCTAAAATATTCAAAATTATTCTCTTTGGAGTTCTTTCTGAAATCTATGTCAAATACAACCAAACAGAAGCAAGATTTCTTTAATGTTTAAGTCAAGGCACGTCTTTGTGTTCAGGTCCAGGTCAAAACTGGCCTGAGGTCATTTGCAATCTGGGAGTGGGAAAATAATTTATTACAATATCACAAATGGATTAGCTTTAGACCAAACTTTTTAATATCAATTCTGTTTGTTAATCATTTAAATGAGTAGAATGAATCATATGGTGTCATTAGTTCCAGCCTGTTGATCCTGCAACTGCATCATTTGGTTTCTTAAAACGTGACTGCAAAGTGAAGTTTAAATTTAACTCACTAGCTGTGGCAAATTCAATCTGAATTATGTTTCTCAATAAGTATTATTTCAAGCATTTGACAAGGAAGGATGTCACTAGAGGGTCCAGACACCTACTTACTCTCAGAATCCCATCTGAACCCCATCTTCCCACTCAGTCACGCACTTAACCTTCTACCCTGTGCTAGATTTATTGTTCCTTGACCTTGTTTTCCACCCTGCTGCGATGACCTTCTGGGTGATTGCACTGGTTGTTGTTGAGATTTTACAGTTCATTTGCTGAATCTAAAAAGTACATTGTCTTGGCCCATGTGCAGTCTTTTATTTTTGACTGTGGTTGTATTTTCTACTACAATATAGCCGCATCATTTTTATCAGTTGGTGTTTGAGTTGCATTTATATATTTAAGAAGAAATATGGCTTAGTAAACTGGCAGGATTTACTAACAAAGGCCGACCCACTTGTAGTACTCAAGGTTTTTATTTCCTGAAATAAAAATACAAAAATCAAACCGCCACGAGGGGCAAACACAAAAAGGGCAGAGCTCGCGCAAGAAAAGGCAAAACAAAAATCTACACAATGATCCAAAACAGCAAGACAAAAAAACTAAATTGAGAACTAGCCTTTGGCCTACTTGGATAGCACTAGCCTGTTTAGACACACAATTACCAACTTTCGGACAGTAAAAGCTCAAAATGAATTGAAAAACTATTACAATAAACTTCAATCTAAGATTAAAAAAAGGCTATGAATTCATAAACAGCTTAGATGGCACAGGTTAATTAATAAGAAAGTTAACTAAAAAAGATTTGTAATCAACAACAAGACGCAGAAATATTATAAAACAATATAGTTATTTGCTGTATATACAATGTAATCAAAATGACGAACAGATGACTACAGCAACAAAAAAAACAGCTAAGAATTTACTTAAAATAGAAATCAAAATTTTACGCATAGACCATCTATGACAGTGAAATGTGCTTTATAAATAAACTTGAAAAATGGAAAAATCGGAGCATACAAAACCGTGATTTAGGCACTTCCAGAATACTTGTCTCCATCCAATCAGATCAAAGAGAGACGGAGACTCAGAAGAGACTGGGTTCTGACATTTGACAGTTACTTTGGAGCATTAAATGCCACCACGTAGAACAAATCTAAGTGCTAACATTATACAAGCATTACACAAGGAAGCTGAAAGGGTTTCCCCTCATTATTATATTCATGAGTCTGTCACTTGCCGTCTAATTGAACAATGTGAGAATGGAGGTGGGAAAACCGATCTAGAGTAAAATTCAAGGCTGCTCGTCCATTAAGAAATGACTTTCTGAGTTTTAAAATATCCAGTTTATAGGAGGATCAAAAAGATTTATGTCCAATTTTTACTCGGTACTGTGCTATTCCTTTGTCTTTCTTTCTCAGTCTTCCTCTGCTCTCAGAAACCATCAAGTGCCTTTGACAATCACGGGTCTTCACAATTCCAATTGGTGCAAGTATTTTTTTTAAACCTAATCCAGTCCCGTTGTCATGGAAATGCACCTCTCAAATGGAGCTATTGAAGAGTCTAGCATGAAAGATGATTTTGAAGGGGTTGGATTTGAGTCGCAATCTTCTCATGCATGAAAAATATAAAGGACCAAGATAGATTATGAGGAACTGACAGTCAATTAATGCTTATGAAAAAGCTGAGTAAGCGCATGCTTTCTTATGACAGTGCTAGACTTCTCAGAATGTCCTTCAGAACTCATTCTATACATTATAATATAATATTTTAAGTCCTACACAAATGTATAATACATACATTTTTATGGATTATGGTGTTTTGTGCTTCACACAAGTATATTAAAATTGAAAAAATGTAAATAAGTGTTCAGAAGCCTTATCAAATTTATGACAATTCATGATTTTTATCATTAAGCATTAAGATGAAATGCCCTTATTAGTCCCACAATTGGGAAATTGCGTCTTACAACAGCAGCAAAAAAGAGAAAGGCAGCAAAGACAGAATATACGTAAATATATATATCAATAAATATACATACAAATAATCATAAACATAAAAAACACATAAAAGTCCCAAGGGTAAAGTGGTTAGAGTGGTTAATTTTCAAATTTAAAAACGTAGGGTTTAAAACTCTACATTAGTGGTTAGTGTTTTTACACTTTTAATGTAGTTTAAATTAGTGTGAAAAATAATCAGGATCTCTGAATTGCTGCCCTTACTGAAAAACGATTGCATTTTTTACTGTTAACAGCGGAACATTGAGATATTTGCATAACATAAACAAATGTTTACATTGTTAACAAAACATGTGAAATAAAAAGACCATACACAATGTGAGAATACCAGTTATAAACCAGACATAAACAGTGATCGTAACCTTGAGAACAGCAACTGAGTGAGAAAGGTGAGACATTCCCAAGTGGATTCTGGTTTCTATAATCAATAGCGAGGTGAGTGTGATTTAGTGTCACCCAAAGCCCCAAACAGGATTGTGTCAAGTGCATTAAAACCATTATGCATTAAAAGTAAATGCAATTTTACATATATTCTAAATTTGGTCACACACAATTCGCTACTATTATCAAAATGCCATGAAAAATATTGGATGGAAAAATAAGAAGGAACAGAACGTTGTTGGACAGGAAGATGCAAGAACCATTCTACACATTTAACTTCTGTTTTTGTTTTTAATACTGTAGTGTGAACTGAAGTATGTCTTTTTTTTTCGTCGAAAACCACATACAACGTGTGCAATCGGTTTTGTGATTTGTGGTTTTCTTATCATAAATTTAGCGTGTCCTGGTTAAACAAACACCCAACACCAGCAGGGTGGGACGGCTGATGCGTCTCTCTTGAAAATCCACTGCCTTATCTGTCCCTAAGGAGTCAGCCTGTCTCACGGAAAGATAAGAAAATATTGGCTGGGGAAGCTGACCTCTGGAGTTCTTCTTTTGTTCAGACCGTGTTCCTGATTGAAGTATGAAGAATGAAAGCAGCAGGCCATGGCTAATGACTAATTTCTCTACTGAAATAGGGCAGGACATTTGTTGAACGCACTGGCAGGGGCATTATAAATGAAGATTATTCAACCTCAAGAATTGCATTGTCTTTAGATATTCAATGTATTTCATTCGTACTCTCTCTTTCTTGTCCTCCACCCTGGTTTTAAAAAAGCAGCGCATGTGCACCGACTTCCTTAGTTACACCCTTTTGCTAGAGATCCAGGAAGGGGTAGCGGAGATGTCCTGCATAGGGCCAGGAAGACCAAGAACAGGAAATAAAGTCTTCAAAGACAGTTTTCTCGATCTGTAAAAACAAGAGGAGCGAAATAACACTGCCAACTAACACTAGTTAAATGGTCTTTGCAGCCAACTTTGCGTCAATGTCACAACACCAGCCAGAAAGTAAATAAAAGTAGCCAGTGTGTGGTAAAACAGTTTGAAATGTCACAACTTTTTTGTAAAGGAAAATCAATGAGCTGAGAAGTTGAGAGGCACTGACAGGTGAAACGGTGTGTGATGGAACATAACGCTAGTGCCGAAAGCTGTCTGTCAACTGCTATTCATTTCAAGTGGAATTTAACATAACAGCTTCTACATAACATACTAGCTTCACTATTTCTGACTCTAATGCAAAAACGAAAATCCATAATATGTATATTATATATTTCATCTGCAATACTTAGATGAAAGTTTGGATGTATGCTTGTTCAGCTATAATTAAGATGAATGAATCTACGTTACATTTATTCCTCTGATAAACGCTTTCATTTAAACCTACTTTAAACATTTGCAAGTACAGTATACATTCCCTACAAATATATGTTTTATCGGATAAGATTTTGTTATAAGAGTTGTTTTGAGATAAGAGTTGATGGATAAGAGTTCCCTCTCTCTCTCTTTCATCCTTTCTTTATATACAATTTTAATAAAACATTGTTAATAAATGGTAATTTCATATTCTGTAAATGCAATATATTTTATATATTTATGTATATGTATTGGAAATGCAAAAGTATACCCTATTCTCATCTTTTATGTATATTTTCATGAACATCATAACAAATGTAAACTGCAATGAGGACATTGTTGATTCACACTAATTAACATGCATAAAATGTGATATACGTAAAGTACAGTATATATAAAAAGTTTATTTATACTTTTTATACGTAGGCAAATATACGTAGCTCACGAAAACACCTCTTGAACTGACCACACGAAATAAACTTGCTGACTTTTCTAATTTGCAAGCTCATTAGAATTCTGTCAGTTTCTCGGAAGCCAAACGCATTTCAAAAACATTCAGAAAAAAACGCACCATACAAATATGTTTTGCTTTGGTTCTTTGTTTATCATGTATCCACCCATACACTCAGAGTGTAAATGTCTCATCACTGCTGCTTTAAGCAAACATCTCTTTCCAGTGAAAACAGATGGACCTCGATGGTGATCTGCAAAAAAAAAAAAAAAAAGCAGCGTCGCTTGGCACACTTAGCTAATTTCTGTATAAAAATGAACTTGAAAGCCTGAATTTACTCTGCATTTTGAGATTTATACCCTCACATCTGCCATGTGCCCACCTGTGACGAAGGCGGTTGGGTGACAGGGGAATGAGAAAGAGAAAAAAACAAGTGACTGGCAACTGGTACTAAGCATTCTAATGCAGTGTCATATCTCACCATTCTGCCGGCAAGCTGTGAGGCCTTATGGTGGTTTCAGATACTTTCATGCTGCTACTGTGGACGGGTCTGGTCAGGCTTGGCTGCACAGATGACAGAGACAGAGACAGTCAAGCTTCCTCTCCTTCCTCTTCTTCCAGTGACTTTCATCGGGACGTGTACCTGCAAAGGGCTGTCAACTTTACTTGATTTGGACATATTTAGAAGAGGCTTTTTAATATTAGTATTTGCCCCCCTCAAGTGTTTCAACGTGTATACAAATAGCACACACTATGTGCCATTTTATTGTCACTGAAGCATTTAGTAATGTCTAACAAACAGATGCTAGACATGAATGAGACAGACATTGGCAAGATAGATAGATGGATAGATGGATGGATGGATGGATGGATGGATGGATTGATGGATGGATGGATGGAGGATAGATGGATCGATAATAGATGAATGATAAATGGACTGAAAAAGACCGGCAGGCAGACAGACAGACAGAAAGACTGATACATATAAAACAATTTACTCTGAACATTTACAAGTACAGTACTATGTTACAAGCCGCTTTCACACGATAATGCCAGTAAAATGCAGGAAAATTTCCGGACTGGGAATACTGTTCACACAAGCGGTGTCATTCCTGCATTATACCGGTAAAGAACTATTCACACAGTGTTTTCAAAATAATTGTATTTTCAGTAATATCGTCCACGGGGGACATGCTTCAAACATGGGCCTTGGTAAATATGGATAATGGTGATAATTGTTTCATATGTAACGGCGTCACTAACTGTTCCTTTGTGGTGACAAATGTCTTCATCCGTCTGAATTATTAGAAGCGCCTGCGTAAGCACCCTTACGTAAGCGACCCTTGTCAGAATGTTCTGATTGGCTCAGTGCGGTCATTTACGTCAGCACGTACTGAACTTCTGCGTGCTTTTTCCGGCAATCTTAGTTCTGCTTTCACACAGGGCAGGTTTCCATTATTTTACCGGCATTGTTACAGGTTCTCTTGGTGGAAAAATGCCGGAACAAATTTACCGGCATTTGTCTCTTCACACATGACTACATTTTGCCAGTAATTTCCCGGCAAGGTCTTTTTGTGTGAAAATATACTACTTTCTAGAGGAAAATGTATATGAGTGATACGGATTCTGATGCATCTTCACCTCGCCACACTGAGAATACAGGATGTGTCATGGGAAATTTGAACTGATGAAGTCAATCAGCTACATAAGTAGTTTCAACCCCGAGAGCTGTATATTTATCCCAGCAGCACCCTGGGGTCAGTGAGTGCATCTTTCTTTCCTTTCTCTGCATCCTTCTTGAAAAGTTTCCCTCGCTCTCTCTCACACAGCCTTTGAAGACGCTTGAGATGTTCCAAGCGAAGACTGTGTCACATCAATTCATCACGTTGGGCTCCAACTTTAAAGCAGGGTGACATTTATAATTGTACTCTTTCCAAGTTGAGTGATTGTTTTTCCCTAAAACTGGTTTAATTCAAGACCACACAAAATAAGACTAATGGAGACTAGATTAATTCAGATTTAGTTTTAATGACTCTAATTCAAATGATGCTGTTTTATCAGAGCACTGTACAAACACTACAATGCAATTGGAGGAGGGTTTTGGTTCAGTTTCGGGTATTTGTTGGCTGTAACAGCAAGATGGCATTGCTTCTCTCGGTTCTCTGAGACCAAATGGCTAAGAGCCATGTGACATCATTGAGATGATCACAGCAGTGCTTGAGCTTTTGTGTCTGTTCTTTCTACACATCTCCATGGTGTCATTATCCCGTGTGATCTCTTTCACTTCTCTAGCCTTTTGGTTTTTACCATTCATTATACCATAAGGAAACCTGAACCATTAGATTATTTACCCTGCTAAGGTCTTTTGTTTTATTGGTATTGTATCACTACTTTTTTTGGCCAGAGATGTATAAATTGAGCCAAAAATTAAGGTGGAATCTTAGGTGTTTTGGGTAATGTGGGTGGAGCTGTAGCAGGTAGCCAACCGGCTTGAATAAATCCCTAGGCCTCATTTTAGGGTCCTGCTGGTCATGTGGTGTTCACAGCACCGAGTAAGTAGATTATTTACCTCCCCACTTGGAAGAGTGAAGGAAGGGAAATAGAAATCAGGCTATTAATCCCATTGTTTGAGAAGAGCAGTGGACGAGAGGGAGGGGGAAAAAGAGCGCCATTGTGTCTCCATTAGATAGAGAAGGTCAGCTTTTCAGGCCATAAGAGGTCCACTTCAGTGTTTCTGCCTGTTCCGAGTTACAGAGGAGTGAGAATTCTTTTGATAAACAGAGAGAGTCCGAATTTCATTATTACGCCTCCATGGGAGGTTCAATTATTTCTCCTCTCTAGGAAGGACAGTTTTGCAGTTTTTCCTGACAGTTATACTCCTCTAACTCTTTCAGTTCCCATGAACTTTAAAAACAAATTTATGTTCATGTCAATTACACGGAGGGTGGTTTAATTAAGTATATTTGCAAACTATGTGTATTCTAAATTACTGTAACTTTTTGCTGGCTGATTTTGTTCCTCCCTCACTTTTTGATTTTGTTTCAAAAAACACTTTGAAAAAACGGATAAGGAGTGAGGCAATAACTGTATGGGTTGGTATGTCAAGCCTTGTGATTGACCACAGATACAGAATATTCCCCATCTTATGCCCAAGAGATATTTAAATTGCCTGGACTAAATTGCTTGCATGGATTTTTTTTTTTTTTACATCCGTGTGTGTGTGTTGAAATGTCATGCTACAGCTGTAAATGTCACACTACATGGCCACTGTAATTAGCCTATAACTGCTTTATTAATAATGCGGAGTAATTATTTTTAAGCTTTTAGCAATACTGCATATATAGAAATGTATATATGCGGTTAACTTAAGAAACTGATAATAAAAAGCTCATAATCAGAAAACACCTGTACTGTAGACGTCGATATACTTCCCGCATTGACTCTGTGTTGTTCACAACTGAATTTAGACATAGATCATGCTGGCAGAACATTAGCTCATTGAATAGGTCACTCAATACTTGTGCTGATGCTGTTTCCCCTCCAGCATCTTTTTCTACCGCTGTTAATTTCTTGGGCGAACCAGACGATATTGGTCGCTGGGCGCCGCTATTCAGGGCGCTGAAGGTACTGGGTGTTATTTATCACGTCCTATTGCTGTATGCTACGTGAATTAGCGGATACACTTTTAGAACATTTATAACAAATTTGAGTCTGTAACTAAGAAAAGCGCTACACAAATAAACTTGAACTTGAACTTGATCGTTTGAGTTTGACTGAGACTGACATTTTTTCTTCTCTTGTCTACCTAATTCTGCCATTTTCAAACATTGAGGTATTAAATGTAATTTCTATATTAGGAAATAACACCTAATAGGACAAATTACAAAATACAAATTTGTTTTGTTCAGTTTGAGTAAAATGCTTGAGTTCTGTACTGTACTGTAAAGTATCTGTACTTTCACTTTTTTGCTCAGTGTGTTTATCAATTGGTTTTCGTTTGGATATACTGGGCTTTTTCTTAGATTTTACATTAAAATTCTGTATTACATAAATGTGTTGTCCAACAGGATTTGAATCGTTCTCTGGCCCTCTTGTGACAATGAGACACCATGAATGCTGAACGTTATATAAGGGTTTTAGAGCAACATATGCTCCTATCCAGATGATGTCTATTTCAGGGAAGGCTTTGCTGATTTCAACATTACAATGCAAATCCACACACTGTAGCTATTACAACAGCATGGCTTCATTGTTAAAGCGTCTGCGCACTAAATATGACTACCTGCAGTCCAGATCTTTCAACTATAGAGAATTTTTGGCACCTCATTAAACAAAAAATGTCAAAGACAGACGCAAATTCTTTAGCAACTGGAACCAAGTTTCAGGCAAGAATGGGAATTCTAAATTCCAACACCAAAATACATAGCTTCAACACACAGACGTCTTAGAACTCTTTTGAAAAGAAAAGGACATGCTACACCAAGGCTAACCATTCCCAACTTTTTGATGGCAGTCTGTCTGAGATACTCAGCACAGAAATGGAAGAGGCTTTAAAAACAGATGGATGTAAATTCAGTTTCCAGTCAATTACAGTCATTAGTAATACAACAAGGATTAATTTAGAGGTTTTGATGGCGGAACGGTTGGTCTTTGACACTACTTGACCTGTAATTTGAGAGACAATCTCAAAGCTGCTTGAGAAAAGGAATTTATTTGCCAGTTCAGGTACGTAAGCATACAGATCACTGGCGAGCGTATTTATGGAAAAACGATCTCTAAAGCAGCCATCTGCCCAAATTAAAATATGATACAAAGTTACATCTAATCCAAATAAACCAAAATGTATTTCACGCTTGGTCTATTTCATGCTTGTTATCTCTCACCCCCATCCCTCTCATTCCTTTGTTTTCTTTTCATTATTTGACAAATGAATTTGTAATTTAATAAAAAACGTAATTATTTTGTATTTTTTTAATCCAGAATTTGATAAGCATCTTCTTTTGTTATTGTGACCTTGATTCCCTCTTCAGTCAAAACTCTTCAAAGTTCCTCAGCCTCGTTTTGGCAACTTTAGCTGTCATGCATATTCATTTTTGAATTAGTGGGGGTGTAAACTGAAAGCGTAATGCCCAGAACAGGCTTTTCATGGTGGATTAGTACCAATGACTCATTGAATGTATGGTGAAACCGCTCACTGACACTTAAAATTTGCTTTAATCTATGCATACCGTCTGTTCCTGCATATTCATCGCTGCTTCATATGAGACCTGATTTTAAAAACTCCACCTACCAAACTCAGACGTTCCCAATAATGTAATGTGAGTAATCTGGCCCATTTTCACCATGTTTCTTGCAAGATTAAGAGCAAATCTTCAAAGTTTACTTTTCTTACTTACGTCCCTTCATCTCATTACTTATTGTAGGTCAAATTTCCTTCTTTCAAAATATGTAGATTGGTCATGAATATTCATCCTTGTTTAGTGAGGGCTTGTTCATTAGCTCCCCTGAGACCTGTGGGACCCTGATGTTTGCTCAGTAATAATCAGACAGTGATTTGTTGGTGGATGATTTGATATTTTGCGTGTCTGCTGGAGCGTGAGATTAGGGCAATCCCTGTATCTCACCTCCTTATGTGAATTTTCAAATTATCCATCGTGTTGTGAGGATAATGTCTTGAGTTTTTTTTTACTAGCTGGAATTTTGATTATGAATTTACTACATTCAGGTCAATCGTAATTACAATTACAGCTCTTGCTCAACATCCAGTATATTTTAACTTCTAACTCTTCGCCTAATAAATCGTTTGGAATCACATTTTTTTCCACTGGAATGAAAAAAGGAATGAGGAAAAGATTAATACATTAGATGATAACAAAAATTTATTATTTTTAATAAGTTATTAAATTTTGAGCATGTGATAAATCAAAACAATTTGTGTGAAATTATTGGAATTGAGTGTGTGCAAAGAAAGAAAAGGCTGTGAGTAGGAATATAAGCATAATTCTTTAATATAATCTATTTTTACCACAAAAAGCTTTTTAAAAGGAATTAATAACTATGATTTAATAACAATGCAATAACTATGAATTACGTAAGCACCAAACATTCTAAATCTGATTTAATCTTCTTGTAGATAAAGTTGTGTCCGTTTATTCATTTTCTGAACCATCTTTCCATTTCTGGGTCAAGGGGAGCTGGAGCTAATCCCAAGAACTCTGGGCCTGAAGCCGGAAAACACAACTTGGATTGGAGGACAACCATTTGCACAGTCACACACACACACACACACACACACACACACACACACACACACACACACACATTAAAGGGATTTTCTTACCTGTAAAAATTGACTGTTTTTTACTCTGCTTTCTTAAAGTAGAGTCAGAGAAAACTGTGAAAAGCGCCTTACAAATGCTCAGAACTTGAACTTGAACTTAAAGCATTCTCCATAATTCATGTAATCGAAATAGAAATGCTCAAACAAATTTTGTTAATTCTGTGTATAACTTGTTCTAAATAGTATTACTATTCAGTAGATATTATTTACCAAAACTTAAAATTAAAGGGCAATCATTAACTTCCCTTACCAATCAAAATCCAGATTCCTTTGTGCTGGATGTGTTCGCTATTATTCACAAGAATGATTCTCACATCTTGCTGATATTATTTATAGAAACTGAATTATTATTTATTACATCATTCAAAATCATCAAGTGTAGTAATCAATGGCAACACTCTCAAAACAATTGCTATTCATCCATAATGTGTTTGCCTTTACCACTGAATTGCATCTTGACATTTTCCTTGGTGGTTTCATTTTCTTCCTAGATGGGGGATGGAACACATCCAGGGTATATGTGACACCATCCCCCCGGTGAGCACCAGCACTCAGCTCCAAGTCATCTGACATGTCTGTCTGCTCAGCGGCCACTAGCCAGACTGGCCATTTGGAGAGAGTAGACATATGAGAGATAGGGAGAAGATATCTCAAGAGATGGTATCACATCACCTGTGTCCCCCTGAAACACTTGTCTGAGGTGACCAAGCAAGCGATACAGAGATGATATGGTTGGAGGAGAGCAGGGTCTGAAAGGAGGTGCTTCGATGAAGATTCAAAATTCAAAAAACTTTATTCATCCCCGGGAGGAAATTGCTTTTCCAGTTGCTCTCAAAAGAGAAATATAATAATGAAAAATAAAAAGATTTACATCTGCAAGACATTTTCAGTATAATACAAATAAGTAAAAAAGTGAATAACAGTAAATAATGATGTGAAGATATTGCACATAACAAGAACAACAGAACGAGTGGCAGTGATGAAGCAGAGAATGGTGTGCTGTTGGAGCTTTAGTAGTGGAGATGATCACGCAAGCACACCTGTGTAATCACTATAACAGTATATTTACTTCTGACTTGTGACTTGGCTTGACCTGGTCAACCTTTGACCTTGTCTGAAAGGTGTCACACAGTTTTCATTGTGACATGATGCCACATTCTCTGCTGCATAAAGCGTTCATCATTTGAAATGTTCTTATTCACTTCAATGAACCAAGCATTTCATATTTGTTTTATTTAAGAGCTGAAGTTTGTATGCTCCCAGTGCTTTTGTGGGATTCCTCTTGGTTTTCGTTTCTCACATTACGAACTTACAAAAATTTTACTGTGATTGTTTATCCACCAATCAAAGTGTTTAAGAAGACCCAGAGTTTCTGGTATTGGCGCCAGTTCCCTGTGACCCAGAAATGGTAAAGGATGTTAATAATAAAGTTATCAAGGAGAATAGCAAAAAGAAAGCATTTTGTCACTTAGAGCTTGCAAACTGAATTATCAATTAAAACATTAAAAATATTTTTCAATATCCACTAACAAATACGAGTTTTATTCTTGTCAGATGTTCCTAACAAATACGGACATTTCGAGTTTTGTTCTTGTCAGATGACACTTTCCCACACAATAAAACACTTGGACTCACTCTCTCATGGGCAAATACTGATTTGCCCCATTAAGATATTACATTGTGGATCTGACCCTTTAGAAATACCTCGCTGAGGGGTCTCTGTAGGGTTCTCTGTGTTAGCCGACATTTCTTTTCATAATACTCAAGGGAGAGCAAGACCCCTCTTCAAGAGTTCAGGCCCCACACTGGGTGTTAGTGCTGAAAAAGAAGAATGTCCTCTGCCAGATAAGTTCCATGACAATCTCTTTAAGGTCTTTTCAACACGGCAGAGATTTTTTTCTTTCTTTGTGTTGCCATTCTGATCGGAGATCAGTTGTTTAAAGGAATTTTTTCAGATCAAAGTTTATACTGTGAAAAACTGATAAATGAATGGTTGCTCGAGAGCATCTTGAGATCTCCTTTAATTTTATGAGGATGCATAAAAAGGTTTTTTAGGTTGTCTCACTCAAGGGACTCAAGCTATTTGATCATTATTTTTAATAGGATTTTTTACAACAAATCATGGTTATAAAATGTTTTAATAATTAGCAACACAAATTACAAATAATTGTCAAATTGAACAAATTTGTATTTAAATGTAATTTATTGAATCAAAATACATTTTACTATAAAGCCCTAAAAATATGCTCACCTGTCCAGAGGAGGGCGTCTTTTCCAAAGGGTCGGTAATGACGTTCTAAAACGTCACAATATAAAATATTCAAAAGGCAAACGAGACCCTAACCGACGTCACAGCCAACGGAAATCTGAAAATATGATGTTTTCTCTAGCAATATCTATGAATGTATAACTAATCCGAGCCCCCCGCAGCCCGCTCTTCCTTAACCTTTGACCGCTCTCCGCCTCCCTAGTTTCTCGGCTCTTTGTGGTGTTGCCCCGTGAAATCCGGAGAGTGGTGAACCCCTCTGATGTCGTTGTTCTTGCACGGATTACAGAGAAGCAGATGGATTGCGGGTCGTGGCCAGAGCAAATCCGCCCTCTCTGGCCATTTTGTTTTTAGCAAATAAGAGTGGATTTATCAAAGAACTCACTTCATGATCCCTTCTGTCCTCCGTAAGGCCATCAGAAAGGAACCTAAATCATTTGGCCAACGATTTTTAAAAGTTAAATTGCATGTTTAATTTTTTATGCTGATTCATTACTGTGTGTGTGTGTGTGTGTGTGTGTGTGTGTGTGTGTGTGTGTGTGTGTGTGTGAGAGAGAGATTTACTAAACTATGGGGGAGACACCTTGAAGAATGATCTGCACATCTGTTCTATCTCTCTGTCTGTCTGACTGTCTACCTATATGCATCTGTCTTTATCCCTCTGTCTGTCTGCTTATATCTTTAAATGATTTGAATGGAAACAACAGAGTCTCTTCAATAATTCATAAATATGTTATTTATTTTACAGCGACCTTGATTGTCTCGAAAAGGTGCCTGATAAACCAAATGTATTATTATTTAAAATAATAAAAAAAAAATTATTATTATTATTAATGACAATAACAAACACAAACTACTACCAATAACAACAACAACAACAATAATAATAATAATAATTATAATAATAATAATAATAATAATAATAATAATAATAATAAAGATGATGACTACGTTCACCTGCCGTGACGTAATGTTTGGGGCGGGGCCATTGGTTTGTGTAAGGCTGTACTGTTGCCTTGCCTGCAAGAGATTACCGACGTCAGCTAGGAAATACACGCGTTTGTTTTTTCGCAATTTAATTATTTTTCAGTCTTGTCGTACTCTCTGCTACACACAAGTGAAACTCAATACCGGATTTGCGGACGCTTTGGACGGGAAAATCCGGTTGCACGGGACCAGAGGATTTGGGTTCATCCAGATCGCGAACTGGAAGCTTGAAACCTCCGCGAGTCGCTCCCGCGTCGCTTCTCACAGTGAAAGCATCGCTTGTCGGATTAAACTTCGGAAAAGTTCGAAGAAGGGAATGATTCCGATGTACATCTACACGATGCAGGGCGCCGAATTCTGCAGGTGATTTCTTTTGAAGAGGGAAGGAATTGGAAGCTCCGACTGTCTCGACTATCTGTGGACTATGGTGACTTCAATGAAGGACAAATAAGCGTCTTTTTTCTTATCCGAAGAGATTAATCGCATTCAGCTATAGAGCCAAGTGTACCACACTTGACGTTATAATGACTTGGAGCTGAGATAAAACCAAGACTCTCTCCAAACAAAGAGAAGAGCGGTTCGGCTCGTCGGAACATGAAGCCAGTTAGTTGTGTATTTCTCTTAAATATTTTGCTGTGTTCAACAACGACGTCCTGGAGCGCCACTATTTACAATAATGAAGGTACGTACGTTTCAAATATTAAGTGGTTGTTGAAATGTGCATTTTCTGGAAAGTGCGAGATACTCAAAAGACGCGGGTAACACCTGTGCGCGAGACCATTTTCACCTGTGGAACTACGGCGTCAGTTAAACGTTGGTGTTTGTTGTATCAACAAACGAATTCTCTTTTGTTGGTTTGTGCCACGAAACACGCGTTTTATACTATAGTCTCGTATATATGCAATACAATACATGTTTTATACTATAGTCTCGTTCCAGATTAATGTTTACAGTTTGTGTTTGTTTACAATGTGTTGCTTGGACACAACCTTGGTTTTGTTTGTGTATTGTTGCCTATTTATCCTTGCGCTCGTTGTTAAATGGTCAATCTTGTATTTACTTCAACTGATTCTGAATTGTCAGAATTAGAGTTGTCGAAATGGGTTGACTAAGCACATCGTTTTGGCACCCCAAGTTGAAACATCACGAGTTTATAAACTTTGTTTACTGTGTGTGTGTGTGTGTGTGTGTGTGTGTGTGTGTGTGTGTGTGTGAGTTTAGGCTGAATTGGCATTGTTAACATAGAAAAATAAGCAAATCTCTCCTTGAGGCTCTCCTTTGGATGGGGCAAATGCTGAGACAAATTTCCCCATTTAGTGATTCATACATTTTCAATTATTATTATGAATCCAGATGAACTTACAAATCCAATCTCTTGAATTGTTGGCCAAATGGTCTGTGTTTGTTTGTTTGTTTATTATGATGTGTGCAGTGCGTCATGGTGATGTTTGTTTATTTATTTGTTTGGATTTGTTGTTGCTGTGTGACGTGAAATTTCCCCGCTGTGGGACTAATAAAGGATTTTTCAATTCAATTCAAATGATAATGCATGCAAGTTATTCCAATTATAATCTAGTTCATAAGTACAGAGAGCTGACTAAAGCAAAACTTGTTTTTCACCTTTTCATGTTCAGGCCTTAAGCAAGCAAACAAACAGAAAAACAAGTAGTATCAACATTATCAGGCCTTCTGGAAAACCACCTGATGTCTTTTTTTTTTTTAACACAGACAAAGATAAAAGCAAAAAGCTTTGTAACTGTATAAAGCATTGTACATGTTGTCCAGCTGTGATTAAACGGTAGAAAAAAAGCTTGGCTTACTTGAATACACTGAAATTTTTGTGTTTCTAATACTGCTCACATGAATATGATTAGCGGTAGAACACAATAGTCACCATTTGACACTTTGTTGTGACGTTTTTGTGACTGACTTGACACTTTCTCTGTTCGTGTTTTGGTAACAACTCCAGTTTATGGTTTGTTGAATCTCTGATCGTAATTAGGTTTGGAGTTGCTGGTGTGGTGATGTGAGACTAACTACTTACGAGGGTTAAGGTTAGATATGGTTGTCAAAACAGCCTATTTAAGTATAACCAAGCAGAAAA
Organism: Paedocypris sp. Pulau Singkep; assembly: GCA_017309775.1. Lineage (NCBI taxonomy): Eukaryota > Metazoa > Chordata > Actinopteri > Cypriniformes > Paedocypris > Paedocypris sp. Pulau Singkep. The sequence continues at coordinate 4,347,777 of MU204179.1, forward strand.
GACCTGATGGAAAGTCGGTTGAAGCGGGAAATTCATAAGCATCATTATTAGGGCAGTTTTCCTCCGTTTAGGAAATTTCACATCCACCTACACGTGATTGTGACATTTGCATTTTCCTTAAAGCTACTCCTACAGTATGTGTTCACATGCATCATCATAAAGATTAGCAATGTTGCTGGATTCTCAACAAAGGGGTAGTTTTTGTGTTAAATGTCATGGTTAACGTAAGTGAAACAATGAAAGCTGTATTCATTTGGATTTAGAACAAACTGATTCCCTGTGAACACACAGTTTGAAGGGCAGATGTATAGTAGAGGTTTTGTGAAATATATGCTAATGCGTTTTTGTCTACTTGACGTTTCACTTGCCGCTTATTCTGAAACTAAATGTTTTCTGTAATCCTGAAGTGCAAGGTTATTTTCGGTTCCATTTTCATTCAAGATATGAATGTTAAGCTTGAGAGAAGACTGCCCTGATAAGCCTTTTGATTTAATTGAATGTCTTAAGATTTGATTTTAAGTACAGTGTTGATTAAATTTTCCATTTTCAAGATTATATTTCTCTGATTTAATGTAATAAAATTAGTGGGTCACTAAAGGTCTTTTCTAGATTTTACGCATGAAGACATAAAAGGTCAAAAATGTCCTTTATGGAAGGTCGATTGGCGTATTGTATACTGTACTTTCTGTATTTCTATTTTTTTCTGTTACAACACACATAGATAACTAAGAGTCGTACATTTTATGTGAGAGTCAGGCCACCTTTGGCCCCATGATGAATTTTCAAACCCGCTGTGACTTATGAGGGTAAATGCTAGTGAATGCAAGAACTGGTGGATCAAGTTGAAGTTGTGCTTTAATATTTGAAATACCTTACAACCATCCCATCTCACGAGGCAAAATATATTGTAATCAGTTTTGATATATGTGCCATATAATTGTCTCCTTTTACAAGCCTCTCCCTCAATTATATGATCTGCGCATTCCACAATGAGACAAACAGCAATTTTTCTCTTCCATGAGCTCTAAATTCAGAGTAGAAAAGCTTTTTAAGTTTTGAGAGTTCCTATGTTGACCATAAGTTCAGATATTTTTGAATAACAAAGACGGATGTGATAGCATCGCCACACACGCAGCCTCCCGACTCCAGCTGAGGATGACGGGACAGTGATGCTGTAGATTGACTCATTGGTATGTATTGGGTCCGACTCCATTGAGCCTAATTTCATTCTTTCTAGTGGGACATGCCTCTGCATCAAACAGTGTGGTTGCCTCCACAGTCCAAGAGCATTTGTCAACCAGCAAAATTTAGAAAAGCTTAAGGATGATGCTTAAGCTTGAGCATGATTTTTCTTGACAAATTGCTCAGTGTCAATTTAGTAGGAGTTCTCTGACACAGTGTGCAATATAACTGTCAGTGTTTCAATTTCACCTTCAGACGTGCAACATCCCTGTGTCACTTCATTCCTTGAAGTATGATACTGCAAATACTGCATTATGTCTTAAATCAAAACAGGGGTGCATGTACTTTTCTTTTTAAGTGAAGTACATATAAATCTATACATGTACATATATAAATATATGTACCGTATATCTGTGTATATGTGTATAATAACAATAATAATACAATATTAATAATATATACACACATACACACATTACTTGTATATATAATTATCATACAAAATTAAAGTGTCAGTACAGCCGAATGGATTCATTGTGATAGACAATGACAATAAAGTTCTATTCTAATCTTGCCTTGACACCCTTGCTTTGCTTTGCACAGTAGCCTTGCAGTAAAGTTTATGCTTAAGATCTTTATAGCTTGGAGTAAAGCTGTTGAAATTGTCATATAAAAGTTGTTGAATATATTAATAGCCCATGGCAGGGTAATAGAGCAGCTACGGCTTGTTTAACCAGACCCTTTGACTTCTCTGTGCCACACCTGGAGATATAACGGTCTGTTTCACTGCTGTCACACTTGTAGATACTCACATGTGCTTCCTTTGGGGGAGGTGGTGATCTCTACTGTGGCAGCACTGGCGAGAAAAGCTGAGCAAAGGTTTTTGCACCGTCAATAAAACTCACACTGCGGGATGGTAGCAGGCGGCTCACAGAGTCCCATTAAACGTTTCATGTGCTTGTTTTAATGAGCGCCTGTTTTCCTTCGCCGGATCGTTTTGCTTGTGTCTGGTGTGGTTATTTGTTTAGGAGCGGAAAAATAGTTTCTGTAATTGCTCAATGTCAGCACTGATTGGCCAATGTCTGACTCAGCTCATGAATACGTGAACATGATTGATGGAGGAGAATTAGTGGGAGGGGCTGAGCTCTGCACTGATTGGAAACTATTGATCTGAAGGAAGACTGGATGAGAAGGACATTTTTTGTGCCTAGATGCATCGTTTAGTTTTACTTTTGTGCTTAAAATGTGCTCTGAAGGTTTGGCATTGAGATAATTTTTTCCTGCTTACTTCATTGCAAGAGTCCTTCACTTAACTCTAGCTTATCCTTGCTTTTATTTAGTCTACGTCTTGGGTAATTTTACCAATCATAGAGTTCCAACAACATTACCACCTTGACAACCTTTATCAACATACCTCAATATTGATTGGACTACTATCTCATGCTGCTTTTTTTCCTTGCTTCTGGTTGTTTGGCAGTGTAGCTTTCAAGGTCGGCTCCTGTGCAAGCCTGTGCCAGCAAGGAAACCCTGCTAACTCATTCAAAGCTTAATGGCAGGATACGGCCTTAAGAGAACAAAGGAAGACTGGAGTTCTTTCTACACATGTATGAATCCCCCACCCCGGTTTCAATCAGAAAAAGCCAGACTAATGAAAACCTGAGATTGGGCTGTGTGTTTGTGTGTGTGTGTGTGTGTGTGTGTGTGTGTGTGTGTGTGTGTGTGGGGCGGAAGGTAGAGGATGTAAAATCCATGCCTTGTTAGGTCCTTTGCTTTTATCCCCCTAATTATTGCTGCCCTATAATTGGGAACTGGAGGTGGTAATTAAAACAGGATGCCTTGTGAAATACTAAGCAAGGTGAAGTTGTCAAATTGATGGTTCCGCTACAGTTGAGTTACCGGTTGATGGTTGACACTGATTTAGAATTAAGACTTTCAGACCCAGTTTCTGATCCGGGCGCAGAGAAAAGCAGCGGACTGCAGGAGAAGAGCAGACACGTCTCGGCTTCTGTTTGTGTGTCTGTGATGGAGTGAAAAATGTGATGATTTAGTTTGAGGCGGCAAGAGCAACAGATGCATGTTTTTTCTCTAATGCTCTCCCTCTCTAATGCTCGATTTCTGACTCTATTTCTCTAGGTCTGTCCCTCCATCCATCCATACCTTTAAATTTCATTTTCTTTCTTCTTCTCTCTGTTTTTTTTTTCTACTTGTATCCTTTTTCCTTTTTTTGTCTCTGGCTGTTTTAGTTTACTGGTAAGGAGTTGGACCTGCCACACAGGTTCGAATCCTAGTCTGGTGGGTTTCACAACTCCGTATTCGTGAGCAAGACACTGACCCCCATATCTCCGAGCTCTTTGGCTTAAGACTACCCACTGCTCACAAACCTGGAGTGTGTGTTCCCTTCACTGTGTTTGTGTGTAACAACTCACTCACTCACTCACTCACTCACTCACTCACACACTCTCCCTCTTTCTCTCTCATTCTCTTTCTGTTTTTCTCACTAGTATATCGCCCTGCCTCTCTCTCTCTCTCTCTCTCTCTTCTTTCGCTCTTTCTTACTCTATTTCTCTCTTTCTCTCATTTAACTAAAAGGGCTCTTTCTAGAGAGCAGGGATAAATCACAGACAAAGAAATTTTTTTTACAATACATTCATCTCCAGAGAGATCTTTTCACAAATTGAATTTTTTTGAATTATTGCCAAGCAGGACAAGGAAGGAGTGTTGCAGGAAGCAGCATGTGTATATTTCCTGCTCTCGCTCTTCCACCCCCACCCCGCCATCCCCAACCACCTCCCCGCGATCTGCAGTTTTGGCTGCTACTCTGGTCTTGGTAAAAGCAGCATGGTGGAAAATCATTATTGCCTTTTTCCATTATGGTAATTGAAGTGTGATGTTTTTGTGGTTGGGGAAAAAATACGATTGAAAGGAGAATGAGAGATAGACAGAGAAGGAGATGCACAAAGAGAAGGAGGAAACTCTAAAAGAGAGCACACAGGCTTTGATCTCGTACTTTGACTTTATAGAGGAGAAACATTAACCAGGCTGAAAGCTTTGTGAGATCATGACTGAGTGGGGTTAATATGGAAGAAAAGGAAGAAGAAAGAGGTAGAGCACAGAAAGGAAGGACGAGCGAGAGAAACGTTAGATCAGTGACTTTACCGGTGTTGTGTATTATCCACTAAGAGGATTGCATTAGAAGGCTCTGTTTCGCTCTGACTCACACAAGTCTTGCTCGGAAACCAACAGTTTTTGTGAGTCTAAAATATGGCGTCAAGAAGATATTTCATCCTTATTTGGTTTTATATGGCCCTCAAATAGGTTTTATATGATTTATATTATATATTTTTTTATTTATATTTATTTACATGTATTAGTCCAATTAATTGAAATGTTTTGTTCTTCTTATGCACTTCACATTTTGTTTCATTGGTTAATGGATTGTTTATCAACAATTTGTTTTTATTGTTATGTTATTTCCAAAACAATAGAATTGCTTCGAAGTGGAAGTCATCTGAACCTAAATGAATTCTATACTTGATGTGTGCATAATTTTTTATTCCAATTAATATGCCCTTTTGTGTGTAAATGACTCCTTTATTCCCACGTTGACGGATTTCTGAGAGGTTAAGGGTGAAAGTGAAAGGTTACAATAGAAATCAAGAGAAAAGCATTGGCTTGGTTGTGCTTCAGTACTTGCCTCTCTTATTCAGATCTCTCGTTTGGCATGTAGGTCGCTAAATAATGTATTGTTTATCTGGGTGAAGATTAAGTCTGGTACGTCATCGTGCCTTTTATCACTTACTAAACCAAGTCTTTTGAGGTGGATGATCCACTTTTCATTTTCATGCTTTTTCTGCTTTTGCTAGTAATATGACTGTTGGTCATTCTGTCTCACTGTTTAGTCAGTGCAAAGAAGTTTAAATATTTAACGTATCTACATAAAACCAAGCTTTTAAACAACACATTAATAGTCATCAATTCACAGTAGAACTAACCTTGTCTAAAATGTACTTAAGTATTCTATCATTACACACAAAATGTTTCAATTATCTTTCTTTTCTTTTCTCACAGATGTCTTCCACTTTTTTTTGTCATTGTATGTACGTTTGGTTGCTGGCTTGGTTTGAGATGAAAAAACCTTATGTGGATGCATATTGATGTGAATTTGGTGAATATTGCTTATTTTTTAAATAGTTCACCTGCATTCATATTCAAGTTAAACTATTTAATCTGAAACCAACGATTTAATGTCTATTGAGACCAGTTGAAAATTATGTATATGTTTAGATGTTTTGATTGTTATTCCCTCCACATCTGTAGTTTTAAATTAAACTTAATGAAACATTAGTAAACAATAATATCAAAATATAATAAATTAAGTATCAGACAGATTGAGTTTGCCTTCATTGGTCACTTCCCGAGTTCTGACTGTGATGGGGGCCTAAAATGACCTGATGACAAATATACAGGCAAAGGACAGTAATGGACATAAAATGACGTTTGCTCAATAAATATTAAACTAATGGAATGTAACCAGAATACAGTATGAGCCCACAGAGACTGGTCGATCGCATGAATTCATAAAAAGAATAGGAGATCAATTTGTGGATATATGGGAAGTCTACATAGTCTAGACAGTGTTTAGATGTCTGAATTTTTCCAAACTTGAAATGTTCCCTGGAAGTTTTCAAATGTTTACTCTCTGGTTTGTAAAATGGTTTTAACAAATGTGATTTTTTTCTTAGCTTTTCGAATGAACTTTGTGTAGTTTAGACAGTGTTTATTACCTATAGATTGGTTGGATTTGGTTTTTGTAAAGTTTATATTTGTAAACACACACGCACACACGCACGCACACTGTCCTAAGGGTTTCATTCTAAAACGTCAGGTCTCAGGAGATATTGTGGGACACCAAGCAACCCTGCCTGAAGACAGTCAGCTGAGAGTTGCTTCTCTTCTTGTGTGCGGTCAATAAAACACTATAACGATTATACAGCAGAAATGCTTGAATTTGAATGAATTCTGATGTTAAATACGTAGCAAATTTTATTGAACGTTTACTTATAAGGAGTCACAATTTAAATACTTGTATTGCCAATTTGCCAGTTTTTGTTTGCAAAACAAATCTGTTTTTTTAGTTTGAGCATAGAAATGTAATAGATTATTATAATTTTTACGTTCATAATTGATTAATTAGAAACATTTATTTTTAATACTTTTTAACTATATAAATAAGAACTACGATCAACTTTCTTAATTTAAAGTTCTTAAGACTTTGTGGTCTATTTCCACACTGCGACGGTATTTGCTGAGTAAAACTTGAGACCTATAGAGAGAGTAAAGCTTGTTGAGATAGACAGAGAGGTTAGAAGATATTCCGCGGCTAATACGTTTATCTCAAAAGTGTTTGCGCTATCAGATGTGCACCATTGTTTTGTTCAAGGACATGGAGAAAGTCAATGTGCTGCTGATAATTTACTTCTCTGTTTTTATCCTGTTGAATGACGTGTGTGTGTGTGTGTGTTGCTCTTAAAGAGCCTGGATTCATTCATGGGACATAGAAACACACTGAAGCAGTGTTTTACTCTCAAGGGTCTTACAGAAAGCTATTGAGTACGCCAGGAACAAAAAGCCACGCAAGATCTAAATAGGAAGACTCTTTCTGTTGGTTATTTTTTTAGTATTGATGAATGTGCAAATGTTTTTAACAGAGCCTTTATAAAGATAATTACCGCAGTCTATCTGGATAAGAACCTCATGATCATGGGTCTCAAGCTCTTGATGCAGATTAACGTGACCTGCAAACAATACCGCAGGGTGAGTGTGTTTGCGCACTATTGTTAATGGTGGAAGTCGGCTCTTGCCTTGACGTTATCTTTGTGTGATAAAGAACAAACAGCAAAGTAAAGTGTGAAAGATTAACACAGCTTCTAATAAAACAACAAAGTCTAAGTAGGTATACGTTCTACTGATAGAATAGTTAGTTGACTGGCAGATTCACCGGCACATTTTGGCTTTAGGGACGGAAGTTACACATACGATACTTTATGGGGCTTGAACCCACAACTTTCAGTGTCACAAATCTTTCGATTTAATCATCGGACAGACATTTATTCACAATATAAATACCAATACAATTTTTCGGGTCAAGACTTGTAGTTTTGTGTATTTGAAAACACGCGCGCGCGCACACACACACACACACACACACACACACACACAAATATATTGCCTACCCCCTTAATCCCAACCATCAACATATTTTACTCCTTTACTCTGACCAAATCTTGTCATTTTGACGCTTAACTGGCTAGACTAAAGACTTCTAAGTTTTGAGGCCCAGACAAATGTCCCCAGAAGTGCCTATAAGGTACCTAGCATTCAAAGCTTCATTTTCACACACACACACACACACACACACACTCACAAACACAGCATTTCTGTTCTTGATATTAAAGCAGAACTCAAACTCGGTATGGAAGCGGTTCACCACCATCATATTTTTTTCTTTTTAGAATACAGTTTGACCTTGCTATGTAATTAATGTGAAGGAATTTTGACGCGTTGACGTCTTTAAGCATTATTTAGTCTTTATCGTGTCTGTAAAGACTCAAAATGATCCTTATCAAGCATAAATAATTTAAGTCAAGTCTTAAAGCATTGTCAAATCTGGCATAAATCATTGATAATTGTTATACTCAATTTTTTTTTCTTTTTGTGTGATGTTCTAATTGAATTCTCTAAAAACTGTTCAATATGATGTCATCACTCTCGGAAAGCCCATAAAAGAGGAATTGTAGACTTTAGTGTAACCAGCATGACCTCAATCTTGTCATAAAAAAAATCAGGCTGTTTAACTGATGTCACAATGTTTAATGTTAATTTGTCAGAGACAAATCACTCTATATTATATTTTTTTCCAACATTTATTATGTTTTTCTGTCCAAAAACATATATTAAATACAAAGCCGACACTTTGTCACATTGTACTTTTTCCATCAAAATTAAACTGTAAAAAAACTACAATTACACTAAGAAACTATTAAACATCACTACATTCACGTGTTACAAATAGAAACGGCTGTTGGCAAACACGTCTGCTGTTTGGCATAATCTTCTCAAGCTTTATAGAAACCGGGTTTTTACTCTGTCTCGCCACAACACCACTTTAATCCTTGTCCCGCTAATGTGGAGGAGGGCAGAGGGCTGAGAGACCACCAACATCCCAACCTCCAACTCGTGTAATTACAGTATAGAGGTCAAGTGTTTAAGAGGTAGGGCAGTAAAGATGGTGGGTAAAGAGATTTTTTTAGGGTAAAGAAGATTAGTTACCAGACTGGATGGATTACCATACATTTTGAAGACAGCAGGACGAAAAGCAAAGGGAGGGAAACTAAACGTGCCGATAAATTAACGTGTGTGTAAGTGGGCCGCATTGGCAATTTCTTTATATGGTATTATCTATTATAATTAAATATAAAATAAGCCAAACAAATGACTTCATGGGATTGGCTGCACACACTCATACATGTTTCTCTTCAAAGTGGCTGATGTCTGTAGATCACGTAACGGCTAAATGCCGCTCGCTTTGTCTCGGACACACTCTGTTATTGGACACTTTCACTTGTGCCATGAAATATTGATCTGACAGTTACGTCAAAAGGATACTTTTTCAGTTGCATTGACTTTGCGAAAACGCAAGCCAAATGATGAGTGTTTTATTTATTTTTGAAAATTTCTACTGTAACCAGCTGGTTGTTTTCAAAGTAGGTTGACTATTTTACGCAAAATGTATCTTAAAGTTTATTTGCAAAGAATACTTGGAATGGAACTGCAGACATGTTTTAAAAACACAATAGTTCTGTCAGCAGATACATTTGCTGATGGAAAATGTGATTTTGTAAGGGTTCATGGTAAATTATTGTTATCTGATGGCCTGCGATTATTCTGGCTGGAAATATTCTGTTTCATGCTTTTCCTGTGGAATACATGCTTTTTTTAAAAAGGGTTTTTCTATTCAACTGTTTGTGTGTAACATTGCAAATCTGCTTTATATATTCACTGAGACCGTAGCCGCTGTTTGTGTTGATAAGAAAACTCTTATAAATCTGAAGCACTGATATTGATCCAGTGGGTTTCCTCTTCAGGGTGAGTCGAGGGAGAAAGCAACACTTTGAAACTAATGCTAGAATCGTTACATCTAATTTATAAATCTGTTATTTTATATTGTAACATTACATTTCTTCTGGTTTTATTTATTTTTTTTTTTTTGCTTGTTTGCATTTTAATAAATTTCCAAGTAACCTAATAGAAAAATAAAACTTTTTTAGAATATATAAGGAATAGGAATTTTGTCTTTTCTTTAATACTTGAACCAATCCGCTGTGAATTCGGATTTCATTTGGCCTTATGACTGGGCTAAAGTAGGCACTCGAAGACCCCCGGCCAATCAAATAAATGGACAGATCTGTTCTGACAGTGTCATGGCCAAAGGGAAAGTCATTGTAATAAGGGCTGGCGTGTTTCCTGTAACACTTTTTTTTTCATATCGTGAAACATTTCAAAATAACATTGAGCTGCTAAAGCACCAATAACTCTTCTAAAAACAAATGTTGGGGGCGTTTTCTCTCTCTGGGTAAACTCTTCTGATTGGCTCTTGTTTGTCGTTGGAGCTACATGGTGGCAAAACATCTACATTGAGTGTTTGTTGGTTTTTGAGTCTATATAAGAGTAATTTAAAAAAGTCAGCAGAGTGACCGTTTTCGTTCTTTAGTCAGTCACAGGAAGCTTTATGTTTAGCTGAGCTGCCTTGTCACTACAAACACACACAACACGGATGGTTGCGTCTATGAACCTTCCTTTAGCACACAACCTTCTTTGGAATAAAAAAAGTACACAAATGTGCCACTGGCAGAACATTCAAAGAAATCCAGCCTCATGAGTCAATGTGTGCGTCAATGTTGAAGAGAAATGAGTTTGATGCTTTAGCTGAGGATAGTTTCATTTGTTTTTTTTTATACTAAACCATGACAAACTCGTAGATAAGTAAAAGACCTGTTTGACCAGTTTCAAAGGGAATGTGACACCAACCGGTCATGTGCAGGTAACTTGTTGTCGATGCACCTGTGCGTTTGAGCTGATGCAGAGAAAAATAGAATTGACAAGCAAGTCGGAAACTATAGTGTTGAGTGCATTTCAATGTCGTGGTAGTTTTCAAAATCGCATTTGATGGCGTCCATCCATAATGGTTGTGTTTTTGAGAAGTCGTGGTCACTCACAGTGCACAGGCCATGCTGCATCTCACCCGAATCTTCCTGTCAGCCCTCTGTTCTCAACTCTTTCCCAGCAGTGTTGTTGTATTTGGGAAGCACTGCCATTGTGCTGGACCGCCAGCCAGGAAGGAAGAAGCTCCGCCCCTTGGTTTCCCTCCCCGCCACCTAATGAGCTGATGCCATTGGATGTCGGCATCCAGGGAAATGCATTTTTTTACCTTTCGCTCGGCTGTGCGGCCAAAAAGAGGAAGCTGCATTTAGCCTTTGTTGTTGTTAGCATTTCCTTTTGTCTTTTAATAGTTGTATTGATAATTAAGCTAATTACGATTATCTATTAATACTGACTGGGTCGGTCTTAAAGGTGCAGTGTGTTTTCCCCAACAGAATCACATTGACCCAATAGGTCTGATTTCATTATTTCTGCTTGACCAATCAAAGCAAATGTGAATTTGGCAGAAATGGCACACATGGACGCAGAGAACATCAACATTTTGGCTCATGTATTATGCAAACAAACAATACAGTTTGTATGTGTGCGAGAGCTTTTCCGAGCCTATTGGCTTTAAGCTTTGTCAGCATTTCTTGGTCTGTGTGTATTGAGTGTAGTCGTGAGGTCAGATAATGGCTCGTCTCATGGATGACTGATAACAGGATGGAAAACATCACTGAATGTGTGCATGAGCATACGTGTAGGTTGTGGGGGAGGGGGGGGGCTACCGAAGTCCATTCCGTCATGTCATCGCCCGCAGGCCAGTTCACATCTCCTTGCATGTAGGGTTGAGTCCTGGTGGCTCTTCTGGCTCCTTGCCCACCAAGAATAGCATGAACTTTACCGCCCGTCCTGGCCACTATAATTATGGATCTCAAAATATGTATATATGTATTCACCACACTGAGAAACTCAAGACTATTTTCTAAGATTCACATCGCATCATGTGCAAGATGTCTTGAGGATTGATAAAAGCTGCTGCTGAGATCACAATAGTTATTTGGGCACATTCTTAACAACCAGGGCTGTATTGCATTCTTTTCAATGTAATCAGCACATTATTACTTTCATTTTTGACATTTGTATACGTTTATAATTTTGTTGACAATTGTTAAAAACATATCAATATTCCTGAATCTTGTAGCATTTAGCACAACAAAACATGTTTTTCTGTCTATCCTCTCTTTCTCTCTCTTTTCTCCCACAGTCCTCCGGTTCTTTTAGACAGTTTGAGAAGTGAATCATGTGATCTAAGAATAAAGGAAAGCTTTATCGATCGATGGGAGGAATTCCAGAAACGGTTCAACACACACACACACACACACACACACACACACACACACACACACACACACACACACACACACACACACACCACAATAAAAACAGTGTTTTTAAACAAGTGGATATTTTTTGGTTTCTTATTATTTTACAGAACTGTTGCAAATATTTGTGATTTTTTTTTTTTAATTTAGAGTTTTCACTCCCTCCTCTCCACCCTTTGTTATCATAGCTGCAAGCCCACACCGCTCTTATTAAAGTGGAGCCTGATATTTTCTACTTCACTGATAAAGCGTGATAAAGTTAAGCCTTTCCAATGGACACAACTTTGAGCAGCTTGTGTCCCGAAGCAAAGACTTAAAAATGGGGTTCTTTTATTATTCACTGTGGCGTAGACTTTCATGTGATGGAAAGTTTATAAATGCCAGTAATCTCTGAATCTTCGAATCATGAGGCGCTACAGACCAGCAAACGCAGCGCTTCTTGCATCATCAACCTTCTGTGAACCTGAAACACTTCATCCGTTTAGAAATAGCCCATCTCAGTATTTCAATTATTTATCCTAACCTCTCTCTCTGGAACGAAGGTCCCTTAACTTGTAAAAACTGTATGACGATTGCATAACTGCTGTGTCCAGTTATTTTAGTTCATTGTCAATGTGTCTGTCTGTCCTCTAGCACTGTTGTAATATTTTAGACTTTCCAAGTTAATATTTTTCTTTGTTGTTAACAAGCCAGGCCATGCTTACCTGTATAGCACTATTCGGCATTAGACTTTCTTCAAAGTGCTTTACGTTGAAAAGACAGCACAGGAAAATAAGTGACATTTTAAGAGCATGAATGGATTTAGAAGATTTTTTAAAATGCAAAGTAAGATTTAAACAAAGCATTAGATTGATAAAGCTGCATAAAATACAGTGAAATTGGTTTTTGTGTGGCCAAAATTAATTGACTGCAATAAATAGGGATTTAATGTTGGAGAACATTCAATATCCTCTGTAAGCTGATTCCAAGTGAGTGGCGTGTATACTTGTTTATTCTCGGTGAGTTCATCTAGAATGTTCCGAGATCCATGTGCATTCACTCATTTATAAAGGATTGCTAGTACAGTAAATCAATCTGAAAATCAGGGTCTTTAAAACCATAGTTGTGAAAGTGTAACTGTGTGTGTCCCACTTTGTAATTGGTCGGCCACCAGCCCATTGTGTATAAACTGGATTGGCTTCAGCTCCACTTGACCCAGAAATGGAAAAGGCGGTTCTGTAAAAGAATGGATGGAGAAGACAAACGAGATTAGGAATTCTGCTTTCTAATGGCTCCTGACCGTTTCTTTCTGTGAAAGTTTTACTCTCGTTAACCAAAGCACAATAGAACTAAAAAGTCTTATTTTATTAAGTTCTAAAACAATCTCGTAACATTAACGAGATCCATAAAGTCTATTTCTGCTGAGTTTCAAGAGTTGCATGAAAGGCAGAGGTTGATGCTGTTTACAGGCCGAGCTGACTATTACATTTGAAAGACTTTTAATAACCAGCTCTCTTCTGTTTGGGTTTGGAGTAGAGCTGCACAATTCTGGATAAAATGAGAATCACAATTTTTTTTTCACTTTTCAAGATCACGATTCTTTCAAGATTCTGGATATTTTTTATTTCAAATAATAAACCCTGACAATCAGGTTGTCAAACAGCAATATAAAAAGACATATTACTCATTATTTATTTTATTATTATATTATTTATAATGGTACATGTTATTTTAAACTTAAATAAATGAAATGAAAAATAATGTAATGTAAATAATGTAAAGAAAAACAACAACTATTAAATGTAATAAAAAAAACAAACCAAGATACTGTAATATGTACAGTTGAGGACAAAATAAAAAACTGTTTAAAAACACTTTTGAAATACTGTTATTGAAAAACCATTTTGTAGGGGGGCTAATCATTTTGTCCTCAACTGTATATGTTTGCTGTATGTGGTTTGCTGGAAAAGTTTGAAACCTGGTTTGTCTTCTGGTTTGAAACCGCAGTAAACACAGACACTTCAGAATAAAATTCCTTTTCAGGTGCTAAAATGTCCAAATTGATAGCAAACTTACTTTTCCGTTGTGTTTACTCACTCATTCTCCCTGTATATTTTCTGTTTTTTTTAAAACTCGACTGGCGCAGGTAATAAGATCAGAACGTAGAATCGAGATCGCGATCTTTTAACAATTAATCGTGCAGCTGGTTCGAGGGCGGTGCCTGAGGGGCGGGCCTTTCTCCCTCCCACTGCCTTATGGGCCGGCTGCTCTCCAGAGGCAGACCTGACATGTTGCTTTTGTGTTTCTTGGTACATTGATGTGAACCGACAGATTGAATGAGCGGTTAAAGAGGAAATGGCCTTTTGAGTGCTTTTTAATGAGAGTTCTCCATGACCCAACTCTTGAGTTCTAATGTAAAGTACAGGTGATTTCTTCGAGGACTATTAGAATGCACATGTCAATGCTCGAGACCAATCACGCTGTCACAGACTTATGACAAGACTATTACGATATATTCAAAAGCTGGAAATACTTTGTGAGACGGACTGATGGACGGACTAGAAATCGTGAGGTCGACTTAATAGTGCACCTGCATGTTCATTTCCATCAGTCAGTTTGGTGCATTAACATAAAACAACAGCTATTTGAATATTTCAAAAGAAAAAGTGTGCGCCAAGTTTGCATGCACGTGTGTGAGGAAATATCTACCACATGTTTTGTTTTTCTTTAAGAACTTCATATTTGTCAATGTGTAAATCGGATATTTTTGAAAATGAATTGGCACAGAAATTATTTGATTTGTTTACTATTATTTATAGAATTTTGCAACATATTTTCCATACATTCATTTTTGTATTATTGATATAAAGCGTATATGTTATAACTTGTTACTTTAATCTGTTTTATCATCAATATTCCTGACCTTTCTAACATTTAGCACAACAAAACATGTTTTTTTGGCCTCTCTTGTCCTGTCTCACTATTTGTCAATATAATGTGTTGAGAATGTTTAAACGTTAATCAATTTTGCTGTTCTGATACAAGTTTTTCTTTTATGATTTGATGCTGAAGTGTGGACAGTAGAAAGTTTTCGATCAGACTTCAACCCAAAGTCAAATATTGTTGACTCTGTAAAAATAAGTTTCTCAGAAGTGTGTACTATTTTTTTATTTATTTATTTTTTGTAATTGGCTGGAGAAGAGTTTGACTAGAGTTTTTGATCTGGGTTCAAGTCTCCTTGCTGCTTTGAAGGATTAAAAAAGCCCTGTTGAATGAAAGGTTCCTTTTCACACCTATCAACATTGGGATTGGAGCGGAAAGATGAGCTGGACTCGGCTGTGGCTTCAAGAGAAATGTTACGTTTTTTCTTCTCACCCACACTTTTTGTTACCCTCATATTTTTTAACCCAAAGCCCTTTGATGAAACAAGAAATGCAGGAAGCTTTTTCTCAAGATGGTGACAAAGAAGCTTCAGACAAATCATCAAAGACCCTGAATGGATGGTTTGGCCATGAATGGATGGTTTTGTCGCCCGTTCAACATTTAATGTATGTACTTATTTGGTTTTAAAGCCCATTGATCATTTCAACAAATATGCATTTGAACATTTTCTAGTTCGCACTTAATGGATGTTTTTTTTGCTTCACCTGAAAGAGCCTTTTCTTCTTTTTCAATTTTTATCTTCAGCTTCAGTTTGTTCAAGTGAAGGCCAGGCAGGGTGTTTGGGTTTCTAGACAGGGAGGGTCAATTGATCCGCACGGGCTTCTGTGGAGAGAAGGAAGTAGAGAACAGATTAGCCTTTGAGAAGAACGCCGTGACGTCATCGACCAGCGAGGTTGTGCTGTGTCGGGCAGGTGTTTTCTACCAACAAAGGCTTTTTGTGTTTCACCCCTCTTGAGAAGTTTCATCTGATATTTGTCATGTGAAGAGAGGTTACAGTTCTTTCATATCACGATTGGTAAACAACTCATGACTGCGCATGGTCAGCTGATCAAACCAGGTTCTTCCCTACAGCATAAAATCGACAAAACGGCTGGACTTTTTTCCCCCTACGTTTACTGGTGATTTTCACCCATTCTAGGATTTTTGGAGCAAACCTGATGCTCATGCAGATGTTTTCGTACCTGCAAGCCGTTTAAAACACTACCATCCAGACTGTCAGATATGACGGTGTACGCTGCTCTGCTTTATTTGTGGAGCTGTGCTTGAATGATTCAAGTTTCAGGCCAAAACGCCACTCTTCGTTTCACGAGAACGGTGTGTTACTTGTAGTTTTATATTTGACCTCATCTTGTGTTTAGTCTCCTCTATCTGCTCAGCTGGAAACAATGACATTCCCCACCTGCAGAAATTGTATTTGCGTTTCATCATGAACCAGCTCATGCAGCGTTTATAGTTGATTCTCCATTACGTCTGTGTTTTTTTTCCATGACCGTAGCTGCTTGTTTTTTTTTTTTTTACATTTGTCGTACTTGGGCATCTCCTGTGTTAATAGTGTAAAATACACACGCTCTTCTCTTTTCATTGAGGTGAGAGCTGTTGAGACCTAGTAGTGTGGGTTATTCTTGTGACCATCACAATAAAGAAATTCTCCTTTGTTACATACAATCGACAACCTTTGATATTAAACAAAAAATATATAATATAAAGTTTCCTATATTCATATATGTGTATTGTAAGAAGGTTGTAGGTTCAAATATCAGACCAACTCCTGTGGATTGTGTTCTTCACCATCTGGATTTTGTGTGTGTGTGTGTGTGTGTGTGTGTGTGTGTATTCTAATTTGGATGGGTTATGGTTAGGCCATGTACATTGATGCGGATTAAAAACACATCGACAAAAAAAGACTAGTGAGACTACTTGTTTTTAGTGTAACATTGGGATTTTGTAGATTAGATCTTGAGTTGAACAAAATCACACTAGTATCAACTCTTGGTTTTTGTGTGAACATTTAGCAGTTTGGTATATATTATTAACAAACGTTTCATACACATTCCAAGACTTGTTACAACCGCTGTTCATTTTCACATTGTGCTTTGACTTGTTTCGAGTACAGGCTTTTTTAGTCTCAAGATCTCAAACACTTGATCAACCTCCCGTGGGTTTGGAAACCAAGACTGTTTTTCCTACACATTTAACTTGTAGCCCACAGCTAAGTCCTGGAAAGATTCACCAATGTCCTGGAGCTTTTTGTCCGAAGTGTGAAACTCTAATGAGGGACAGGGATGAGATTCTCAGAAAGAGGCTTCCTGCTGGCAAGGAATAGCACAAAGATAATGGTGCCAGTCAGATTTGTGTGAACCTAGAAGCAAGAAGGGTCACAGGAAGAAGGAATGAGGAAGCCAATGGTAAACTAGCACCGAATAGAAACAAACAACCACAGAAAAAAAAAAACGTGGCTGCACATCGCTACATAGATGTGAGATACTGTAAATGAAGCAGAACAAAAAAAAGAAACTGAAGAAGTGATACTAAACGTCACAGTTTATTTTAGGAGTGGACATTAAAAGCAGATAGTTTGGTTCATCGTGTTTTAATGGGGGGGGGGGTCATTAAAGAGAAAAATAGAAATTAAAATGTAAAACCTTACTATATGTGGCAATGAGTCGTAAATTGACGCTTTTTTAAAAGTTTTAATTTCAGTGTGAGACCATAACATCAATGTCTTGATTTGTCTTTGGTGAGTGTATTGCCTTTGAGCCCAGACATTTTGAGCATGACCCAGAGATGGAAGAACCGCTTTTGAAAATGGATTGAATTTTTTTCTTTGTCTGCACAATGGAATACAAATGTTTGCCATTAAATTCACATTAAAATACAGATAATACGTACTCTGAGTGAATGACTACTAGCATTGCGTTTTTATAGAATTGTTGCAGACTATCAGTTTTTTTTTTCTTTTCTTGTCTGACATATTACTTGTCTGTTCTGACTGGACAATCTCATCACAAGTCTCTGAAGCTATTTTTGCCTTATCAGAAGTGACTCGCTTTCTGGAGTTTAAAATATCTCAAATTTGACATTGAACAGCGGGAAATTGTGGTTCAATTTATACACACTGTGGTGTAAAAAATGTTTTGGCCCACTTTCTGATTTTGTTTCTTAGTTTGTCACACTTTAATGTTTCAAAAATACCAATCACGTTATATACTAAAATGTATGTGAATACGAGTGTGTACCTGCGTGCAATCTATTTATTTTTTATATATTTTTTTATAGATATCATACTGAATGTCCATGCCCTGACCTCCACTGATCAGTCAATATAATTCAGAAAACCAGTTTTTTGGCTTGACAAACAGCCTATTCTGAAAGTTCCAGAAGCTTTGTTGATACCCTGCTGGGAGACCTGCCTCTTCTCTGTTTCATTATAACCAAAAACAAATTTGGCCACAGTAGATTAAATTCCCCATTGCCCAAGGCTTCAGTGCTCAGCAGACGTGAGTCAAGCGGCAAATCTCTTCCGTGATGAAGCAAATGTGTGAACGGGAGAATGTTTAGGAGTTTTCTGACGTGAAGCAAGACCTGCATCTGTCAGTATGCACTGCTGGACATGAAGCCAAGAAAAGATCTGTGAAATCTCTGGAAAATTGTTCCTAATGGACATGCTGTCTCTCTTCCCATGGGTCATAAACACACACAGAGACGCTCTGTTCTTCACTCAGGCTTTCATATGATGGATATGGGGAACAATAAGTCGCTTCTGGGTTTTGTGTGTGTGTACTGATGAATTTTATCATCACAACTGCGAGCGCTCTGGAAGTGGCCGTCAAACACCCAGACACTTGACTCATGGTTTTAAACAGCCACCACAAATAGAGTCCGACATGTGGAGCAGTTCTGTCCATCCGGCCTGTTGTTGTCGGCCTGAGACTGGCTTCTTTGTGGCTTTTCTGAACGCAGATCTTTAGAGGACATGGCATGTGCCTAAAAGATGTTTTCCTGCCACACACACACACACACACACACACACACACACACAGAGATTCAGATGAAATGAGTTACAGATGCCACGTTCATTTAATTTAATTCAAGGCGACTTATGTCGTGCAGTGTGTGGTGTGTTTAAGAGTGTCTTGAGAGTTTTATACACGGCGTCGCATGTGTGAGGAGCGGTTTATTCTTATTGGCGTGAAACAGACGTTGTTAGTTGGCGTGTTATGTCTGTCTGGTTGGTTTTTCTGTGCTATCAGTGGAGCATGCTATTGTTATGTCCCAGCAGAAGGTCTTCAGACGTGGAGATGCTTATATTACGTGCCACGGCTGGAAAATGTGGATTTCACCTTCACTGCAGAAACATTCTCCACATAACAGCCTTATAAATCAATGTGATATTATTGCAAAGCCAGTCCACCAATTTGCTTTCTGTATTGTTAATGGCCATCAGTGGCTTTTCCATGTGTCTTTGGTTTTATTGTATGAGCCAGAGTAGTGTTGATTTTTACTGACTGTGATTGTTTCATTTTTCATTTTTGTTTTCATTTTTTTTTTTTTTTTTTTTTTTTTTAAGAGATTTACAGTTGAGCTTTTAGTTTGTGGTGTTGTTGAATGGAAAACATGCTAATAACACTTGTGTTAATAATATTTTATTAGCACACATGCTGAATCAAAAATTTCAATTAATGCTGAATTTTCAAAATGATAAAAACTAAATTTCTATCTAAATCAAAGATTTGTATACAATTTGTGTGATGGTAAATATTTTCTGCATAATTTGATAATCTGACTAATGTACATTTTTTCTTTTCTTATGCATCCGTCCTTGTTGGAAAATCTATAGGTAAGTCAACAATGTATAATTTAGAGATTTTTAATTTGTATTTGTGTAGGTGTTGGTGTGTGGGCGTATGCCTGCTGTTTGTGTGTGCGTGTGTGTGTGTGTTTTCCAGTGAGTTTGTTCGTATGGTTTTACAGTATGTGTGTGTGGGTATGTTTCGGTTGGTTCATCTGTGTGGGTGTGAGGTTGTGTGTGCCTCTTGGTTGTGTGTGTGCGTGAGAAGGTGTGAAGTTGTGTTTTTTTCTGTGGATGGGTATTTGCTTGTGGGGGGAGTGTGTGAGTGACCCAGATCTCATCTTGTGAGCAGGTCCTAATATTTTATTTGGTAGCGTGAAATTCTAGGAATGTATATTCCACACTACTGCACATTATTATAGTGTATACATTAAATAGACTGTGTATATATATATATATATATATATATATATATATATATATATATATATATATATATATATTATTATCATCCACTCCCTAGATGTTTAAAACAAGGTCTTAAACCTTTCTATTTTAGAGTTAATGCATCTGTTATTATGTGTCTAATGCGCCATCACTTACTCAGAAGTCAGATAATCTATTTTGTGAAGTTAGCAACCACCCGTATACTCCATCTAAATTAGCAAAGAGAGGTCAGAGGTCACCTGATTAATAATGGATGGGTATATGATCATGTAGGGAGGAAACCGATAAAAGCAGGTAAAAGATCATGGGCTTGAGGAAAAAAAAAATTCTAGTCACACACTTCTGCCAAATAGTACTAAAGTCTAAGAAATTAGAATGTGGTTTTTGGTAAAGTCAATTCATCATTTCAAAGAAAACTATCAGCCAGAAAGACAATGAAGCGTTGACTTTTTATAGTCAGAATTATCACATTGGTCGTGTTGGTAGACACTAGCATCAAACTGTTTTCTTTAGAATGTTTGCCAGTAATATCAGAAGTTATTTGCTTTTCTTTTCTGAAATGCTACTTACTGGACGATCTCATCACAATCTGAATACACTTTTGCCTTGTTATCAGATGTGACTCACTTTGTGGTATTTAAAATTAGAGGTGTGTATAGATTCCTTTTTAGATTAGATTTAGATTTTTCTAATCATAGCAAATAGACATTTTCCACATTAGCTGAGTGATGCTTTGCATTTAAGTGGTACTTAAGACTGAAAGAACTTGACATTATACAAGGTGAATATTAAACAAAGCATTCAAAGTATTTTACTTTCAATGGTTTAAAGTATGAATCACCAATGTATATTTTAATAAAGACAAAATGTAACTGTAAATAATACCGAAAATAATGTGCTGCTTATTGTTGAGTAACGTAACAAATCACTATGTTAATGTAAAATCATCATATCTTGTGGGGTAAATACCAGCTCTCAACCCAACTTTGAGATTAGATTAACGCAGATATTTCTTCAATCTTGTGATAAGAGTCTCAATTACGCTACCACCTCACAAAGATATTTGATATTTGACATTATGGGAAATTGTGGAATGAGGCCAGTTTAGGTTTCAACCAATGACAATTCCTCTGTTAAAGTTTTTATATATGTATATGTGAGTATTTACAGCACGCACATACGTGCGCGCGCACACACACACACACACACACACACACACACACACACACACACACACTTCCTGATTTTGTTTGCAAGTTTGTTACACTTTAATGTTTCACATTCATGAACAAAATCGAACAATCAAGTTTGGTACTAAAACTTACCGTAAATGGTAATACAGGACAGCATTAGTGAAATTCTTGTCTAGAATATATCTTAACCAGCTAATGTCAAACTTGCCTCGTCAAGTCTTTATATCACATATTTGCATTTTGCTGCATGTTTTTATTTGCGGCTCTTATGTGGCATCTTGCATAAGGATAATCCCCTCTTGAATATATCCAGCGCTCTGGGCACAATGGTGAGCGGATGACTTATGAGGGCTGTGGGATGAAAGCTTGTCTTTGGAGATGCTCATGAAAGATTATGCACCACAAATGGCCCATAGTGATTTCAAAAGATGAGGCTCAGAAAAGCAATTTTTAAAATGCACATTTCTCTATGGGAGTGATGCGCTGGATATTATGAGTGTCCCATGCAGCCTTTTGGCAGCAATTTGCAGAATGTCTTGCGCGGTACGTGCTTGGGAAGAATTCCTTCTGCAGTCGTGTCTCGGTTCTCTGCCATTCACGCGACACATCCTGGAAGATTTCAAAGAGCACGTTTCAAATCATACAGTGGACTTGAAAGAGCACATCAAAGCTGTCAGGGTGGCATGATATTTCTGCTAGACTTTTTTTTAATATGGCCATGATATCACCCACAATACTTTGTGCTTTGAGAGTGTGTGTAGAAGTCACAGTATACGATTGTCGTATCATGATGCATTTCGATTGTGTTGGGTCAAGTACGCCACCCATTTGAGTTTAAAAGTGGTATTGTATGATCACAACAATACTAAGAATATAATCCAATTAAATCTGTTCTGGCAACAAGGAAAGCGCCATTAGGCAAATTATATATATATATGCTTCACCCAAAAGCAACCCGTTAGATTGTAGATGTTGTGATGGATTGGTCGTAAAGTATTTAAAATGTTATTTTTTAATCCTAATGCATTCTCAATATGCAGTACAAAAGATCTGTTTTAGATGTTTTCTATCTCTGTGACTCAAGTCTCAAATCACTCAAGTCTGGTTGTTGTAGTGTTGTGTAATATGGCCAAGATAATGGCGATTATTTTTTTTATAAATAATACAATTGCAGCTTTATTTTTCAATAATTCATAAATGAGCTGGAAAAAAAAATACCAAGTTCAATTCTTTTTTGTTTTCATTCTTTGCATCTGAGTTCTGGTTGGCTAAAATCTAAAACAGGGGCTCAATGTTGATTTTAAGAATTCAAGTCACTTCAAATCGAATTAAGATGTATGAAATTTCTCCAGTGAACTGGAAACACTAAAACTGTGAAATGTTTTCTCGGTTTGTTTTCTTCTGGCAATATTTTAGAAGTGTGGAAATCTGAATCCATACTCCGCACGAGGCCTCTGAACTATGAACTCACCCCTTTGAGGAAGACACTGAGATTGACACGCATGGGCTGCTCCATCTGCTGTAGTACGATCATATCACGTTTTTCTCCTTGAAAATCATCTGCTGTTCCACTCCACCATCTGTATTTAACGGATTAATGGACATTGATGGGCAGATAAGCAGATAGTCAGACAGACGGGTGGGCACATGTGGCCAAAAAAAGTAGAAGACTGTTGAGTGCTCACACTATTTAGTCCGATTTTAAATCTATGAAATAATCTTAAACACAGAGATCAGTGTTAGTACTCCATGACCTAATGGTGACACGGAGCTCTTAAAGATCCGGCTTTAACTCTAAAGTCTGAATCGGATCGCCAAGGTCTGTTGAAATTGATTTGCTTATGCAGAGATTATAGGCAAAGACATGAAGAAGATTTGATCACATTTTTCATGTAATTTTCTTAAGATTAACAAAGATGAGGCTGTGGATGTTATACTGGATGATATACTCATGTTATAGATGAATACTACTTCAATATTCAGAACTACAATGCTATAAAAGGCTAATAATAATAATTCTGATCATGTGAGTGTTACACTTTTAACCAACTTGAAACACAATTTAATTATTTGTTGTTGTTGTTTTTGATGCTGTTGTTGTTTGTATCTTTTATATAATATAGTACACTACACATTGGTTTTTAAACAGGTGGTTTTCACCAAAAAAACAAAAAAGATAATTTTGAGACACCAAAAGCTGCAGTCTTGGTTAATTTTACACCTATCTCTATAAAATAAACCAAATAACTGATAATCTGCAGAGATGGTTCATTGCTTAAAACGGTGCTAGTTTTGCTGGTTAAGTGCTTTAAGTTGAGCTTTGGTCCAACTCTTCTCAGTAATCCTCTTGAGCAAGAGCGAATTTAGGGCAAGTGCGATTAGTGATGGCTTCTCGCTCTTATCGTATCCCCTTATTAGACCACTGCGGGGAGAAATAGACCGAGCATCACACATTGATTCACAGCCAGTGATATCAAAGCCTTGCATGTGTTCCTGGTACAAACCTACAGTGCACGTTGAGATATTTTAAGATTTTACATTTTTATGTTTGATAACTCTATTTTTTATTGAAATGCACTGAAATTTGAAAATGCGTCTGACGCATGATATCATTGTCTGTCTTTGAGTTAGACAGACTTCTGTCTCACGGCGTCTCAAGTCAGGTAATCTGGAACTCTCCAGAGAAACCGCCTCAGTTGGAGGATCTTAGAAAGAAGCTTCCGTCAAAGCCGAAGCAGTGAGCTTTCAAGGCTTCAGCATTAAGCCTGAGGGGTTGTTTCTGCTGTTGGTGTAATTTGAAAACTCATACGCAGATAAAATGAAGGTGGTAAAATATTTAAATTAAACACTGTATATTGAAATGAAATACATTAATCATTACATAACAATGAATAATAAAAAGATAAATGCATATGTACTCGTACTGTACTGTGTGCAGTAAATAATGGTAATGATAGTTTAATGATTATAAAAAAGAAGAACGTTTCTGTTGTTGGTGTAATTTGAAAACTGCAGCAGTACAGATAATAAGAAGGTGGTAAAATATTTAAATTAACCCTCCTATTATGTTTGTTTCAGAGGAACATCAATAATTTTCGCGGGTCAATTTGACCGGGGGGCCTTTTTTTAGGCATACAAGTGATATATACAAGTGGCATCCATTAAACATTGTGTATATGTGTATAAGAAAGAATTTGTGAGTCTAAGACAGCGGTGTATTATGTCTCATTGGTGCACATAATTTCATCTTTCTGACTTTTTTTTTTTTTCTCAAATTGATCCTAATACGTATTATCTTTGTAACAAAAACATGTTGCGGGGGTTTACAAATGTGTGAACTGAACCGATACCCATACTAGTTAAATACTGTATATTAAAATGAAATACATTAATTATTACAAAAAATGCACAATAATAAAATTGATACATCTGTACTGTAAGCCCAAAGTTTTGAGCCCAAGGGTTGAGAAATGAAAAAGTGGTTACAAAAAAGTATTATATACATGGTTTTAAATGGTTATGCAATATACTGTGGATTGACAACACACTGCATACAGAGCACAGTAATGAATGAAGTAATGAATGGTCCAGTAGAATGGAGACAATACTAAAGCTTTAGAACCTGTAGAGCCTGTATGGAAAAAGTTGTGCGTTTTTGTTCCCTGTGACAGGCACACAGTCCTTGGCGTGAACAGGATGTTGATCGGTGACCTGTGCCATCAATCATCAGATGCACTAAAGTGTTTCATGACAACAATGCATGTGGTTAACTTGTCACACGCAGAGCACATATATAGAGCTCATCGCAACTGTTTCAAACGTCAGTGCGTGCAACTATGAGCCATAATCGATGCAGCGTGTGGTCAAAAAATAGTGACCAGTGAAATTTGTTTGTTGGTTAGTCATGGTTTTGTCAAGAAATGTGTTAGTATATTTTTGACCTAGTTACTTTGGCTAAAAAAAGCCCCATGTTATTTTCATGGGGAAAAAACATAGCTAACTAGTTTTGACTACAATTGTTTGGTCGATATCATGTATTTCTTTGAAACAATAATCATTTGTTTCAAGTAAAGTAAAGATGTGTTTATATTTTTGTTACTAGTCATTATACTTATTATAAAATAATACATATTTGCACAACGACAATTTTACATTATTTATAAAGTGAAAATGTAACAAAAATAAACTTTTCGAAAACATACAAGCACAAAAAATATATCAGACACAATACTCATTTTACCTTTTCAATGCAAACGGCTATTTAAATTGCACAACTCCTCTTTAAAGTGAACATATGCATAATGGTATTTTAAATTAAAGAACGCTTTATCATTCAGGAATTAGTAACTTGGCGTGTTTTGTCAGTTGTAATGACCATTATGTACGAACAATGGAATACCACACAAAGGCTTTTCTTTGTCAGGTTCTGCGGGTCATGAACACGGCACCAAACAAACTTAATGTGCAGATGGTGAACATGCATCTGCCAGCTGTGTTCTGTGTACGGCGTGTGTGTAGACAAGAGTGTAGACAAATACAATTATTGTAATATTGCCCATTGTTACCACCAGTTCTAAATCATCCTGCTACAGCTGCAGACGTTTTTTTCTTTCTATTGCACAGCTGTTATTTATCAGTTTATCAAATTCTGAGGAGCAACTGGAGTGTTTGCACTTTACTTCCTCTCATCCCCTTTGTTGATGTGGGGTCCGAGAAATGTTAGTATTAAACCCAGACTTCCACAGTACCAACATTTAGCATATCTGGAGTCATTTTAGCTTAACCTTGATGTGTTTTACAGCCGCCCCTCCGGACCACCTGCCACCACAGATTATGTCAAAGGGACCCTTGCATGTGTGGTCAAGTCAGGCCTCATCTGGGGGTCTTTCTGTTGAGCACCACACACGTTTGTCTGCATTTTGATCAGCATGGCACTAGCTTTGGGCTATAATGTACTTGGTGAAAATGTTGCTTTGGATGAAATTGTCACGGAGAGAAAAAAAAAAGAGTCTGGCATTGAGTGACAGGGCAAATATTTTGAGTAGACGGGGTGAAATTCTATAGCGTGTCACAGGTCGTGATGTGTTGTGACATCGTTCAACACGCCTGTATCTCTGGCGTGCCGCAGTGAACGAAACAATATTTCCATTCCACGGTTGTAGACGGTTTGAAAAATAAACGTAACGTGATTTGACAAAGAGACTGTTCAGACAACTATCGAGAGACGAATGGTGCGATAAAGTGAGTCAGCTGATGCGCAACCCACCAGCAGGCTGTTGTCACACAACACATCCATAATATTCAGTCTCAGCGTCCCAGCAGAAGCCTGACAAAAAAAAGGGAAAAAGTTCAAATATGGCGCAGC
Organism: Paedocypris sp. Pulau Singkep; assembly: GCA_017309775.1. Lineage (NCBI taxonomy): Eukaryota > Metazoa > Chordata > Actinopteri > Cypriniformes > Paedocypris > Paedocypris sp. Pulau Singkep. The sequence continues at coordinate 4,374,258 of MU204179.1, forward strand.
TGCGAGCTGTGGGAACTCATCTGTGGTTTAACCTTTGTGGAGAAATGATACTTGTTGGTGGAGAATATCAACGACAAATAGTTCCCGTCTCAAAAGTATCCACTACCTCTGTTTTAGCTTGAGGTGTTTCTCGGCATCATTTCTCATGAAAATATATATTTTCTGCAAATGGAGAGGTCTTGCTATTTATTTACATGTTTTTCAATACGAATCAGGAAGTGTTTAAAGCACTTTATAAAACTGCAGCTATACACATTAGTTACAACTGATCAATTATTCAATTTATCATTTAAAAAGCATTGTTCCTCATTAAAAGACGTCAGTAAGTACAACAATAAATGCTTAATGCTTTAAATACTTTTTATGTAATCATTATAATTTATTTTCCACTATAGTATGGATTTGTTAATTATAAATGAAGCTTATTCAGACATTGAGTAACGGTTATGCTCTATTCACACGTTCAGGTAGTTATAAAACATTTACCAGCTGTCGGTTACCTGCTTTTGTGAGCTTTTTGTGACTAGTTGTGCCTTGAGAAGCTTTTAGAAATGATGATTAAATGATCCGTAATGTAGGAACAAAGGTTTATGAATAATTTGGTTTTTTTTTCTGATTCTTAACTAATGTAACTAATTTTTATAGCTGTATGTTATTTTAATACTAAAGATCTACTGAAGAAGCTCCGTGGCTGACTTTTATATTTTATACTTTTTCCTTGCTTAAAAATAAATAAAAATAAAAAAATTTCAAGCCTCTCAAGTTTCAGTTAGAAACTAAAGAAACTCATCTTCCTGTGTGCTATGTTAAGAGAATGGAAAGTTTTAATATTTCCGCTGTAACAGCGGTTACTGAAAATAAAGCTCTGGTGAAAGAGTTTTATCTACCGCTTGCATCTATGAGCGATTTAAAGTGTGACATTAATTTATATTCAAATTTTACAATATCTTTTTCAGACTTCAGTTTGGTTGCTGTACATTTGCACAGTGAGTAGTACACCTTTGGCCCGTTGCACAGATTAATTCAGATGAACAGATTTAATATATATTTATGATTCAAATTTTATATATGTACACACAGTATACAGAAAATGTTGGTTGAAAATCTAAATTTTTACTTTGTTTATTTTTATACAAATAAAAAAAGAGAAAGAGTCTCAAGAAAGAAAAGTGAGAGTTTTGGGGTACACCTTCAGCAATAATACAACAGCAATTCCCAGATTCCCTCAGCAGCCAGAACCAATCACAGAACATATTTCTTGCCTCTCAAACAGAATGTGTGACCATAGTACAACACAAAGACAGAGTGTGTGTGGTGTAAATCAATACAATTTTAGGAATGAAGGCATGAGAATGCAGTAGAGAGAGAGAGAGAGAGAGAGAGAAAAAGAGAGAAAGAAAATACTGGTGAAACCAATGCCCCCCCCCCCCCCTTCTCACTCATTCGTCATTCATGATTAATGCGCGAAGGCTGAATGAATGATTAATGGCAGGAGGTTGGATTTGGCTCTTATATCTGCCTATGACAGTCCTGGACCGGACCCCTAGTGACCGGATCCATTGCACTGTTTTACCATTTCAGCTTCCCAGAGTGTTTGTTTGTAAAGAAAGCGCAGGCATTTCCATCCTTAGCTGTCCTTCAGCCCCTGCTGTGCATTTCTAAACGCTTTCTTTTCGCTCTCACTCCATCCCAGTCCATGTGCCACTTTACTCACAGACCACTGGTCGGAAACTGTCGTTTGGTTTCGGGGAAGAATGGGCAGATGGTCTAGCTCTAGGACCCAAAACCGCATCGGTATCCACGATAGCAGGCCAAAACATTTCTGGAAAGACCTGAAGGCAGAGAGCGGAATGTGACATAAAGGACAACTGTCTGTTTCCATCTCCTCACTCTATCTTTTGCTTTATGTCACTCATTGAGAAAAGGGCGTGGCTTTGGTAGGAAGTGAGAGAGACAGGAAGACTGAGATGAATTGTCGAAAATTTCAGGTTTTAACATGAATTCCGACAAGTATGAAATGGAAACTATTTATTATAATAAAGTATAAAGTGATCACTCCATTGATCCCAGAGGGTAATTGCATTTGCTTGGTTTACGATCGCTCGAGTAGTAATGGAAAAATAACAAAAGACAAGAATATTTATACAAATTGACATTTTATTTGAGAATATATAAGGAAAAACCAACAGTAGATTTACACTTTAAAGTAATCTACTACTTCTCTTTCGGCTTTTCCCTTATCAGGGGTCGCCACAGCGAGTCATCCCTTTCCACCTCATTCTATCCTGACACTTTAAAGTAATAAAAAGTAGAATTTTGCCGTTAAAATAAAAATCTAGTCTATAATATAATAATTACAATATTATCATTGTGATTTGACTAATTGGTCACCACAAATATTTCTTGAACTGAAATATTATTTTATAATTAGCTGTGGTTGCCAAGCAGCTAGCCACTTATAATAAAGCATTTAATTACACTCAGATCTGTGCGTAAGTAGCCAGTTAAATACGTTCTCTAACAAGAGTCATTACGGTTTCATCATGTTCATTGAATAAACGCTACGTGATTAAAAACGTATTTCGCTGTGTTGTTTGCATACCGAAGTAGGCCTTTAAAAAGCGCATCAGTCTGAATCGTGTTTATTCTGATGGTCTCGGTTCGTCACACGCTCCGCAACACACAGATTATCCATTTGGTGAAATGATTGGAGATTAAGAACCCAGCCTTCTTGGTTTTTGACACAATCTGCAGAAATTGCACACGATGCTTTCCTCCTGCGCGTGCAGATCTGCTTTAGCTTTTATTCATCCTGTGAAGTGTGCACTGTAATGACTTATTTATGAGACGATGAAGAGTGAACGTCTTTTCTCACAGACCAGGTCAGGTCTGTTTGTTTCCATGTTCTGTCACTACGGCATTATAGAGTATTAGTGAGGAATTATAACAGGGCAAATTATGCTTGGCAGCTTGACATCTATTGGCTTTAGATGGAGGTGATTATCTTGTTGCATTAAAGGCTGTTCATCCCTGCTTAGGAAGCTCATTGTATTCTTTTTCTCCAAGTGTGTGTGTTTATGTTTGTGTAACTTGACAAATAAATCTGTCCATTGCTCTTTATTTCACTCAAAACTACACAATACTTTTTTAATTCAATCATGATGGCATTGTGTAATTTTCACTTTAATTATTCTTTATTTTTTATTTTTTATCTTTTATTTTTTATTTTTTATTTTTTGGCCCAAGGTAAATACATTTTTTTATTTTCAGTTACAGTTTTCAGTTTTTGTTTTATTTTTCATTTGTTTACATTAATGTGTGTTTTCTGGACACTTGGAATTCCTCACTGGAATTAATAAAGCATCCATCCGTCTGTGTGACAATAAAATCTAATTTACATTAAATACATAATGGTTTAAGTTGTATCTTAAACTAAGAAACAAAAATAAATTGTTCAGTTCATGTATTGATTTAATTTAATTACAAATGGACTGGCGTTGATATTCAGCTCATCTGCTAACACACTTGAGCAGTATACAGTACTTGGGTTTCCAATGTGTAGAAAAACACTATGAACAAGAAATAAACTGCAGGACTGGAAATGACACGATGAACTCCGCTCATTCCAGGAGCGGAATGAATGGAGGATGATTGAAGAATTAACAATGGCAGGGAAGAGATTATATAGACATGAATAATCTCATCACGTGCGTTGAGATCTGGAGCTAATGAGAGCAGTCGTTACAACTGAGGGTCAGCAGACACAGCCGAGCCGTCCCCATGCTCCGCTTCAAATATTTGTGCAATTAAACATTAAAAAGAAAAGACGCACGGGATTATGAGACAATAATCTGTGTACGAGGCTCTGCTCCTTTGATAATAACGCCACTAGCGTCTGTAGTTCTTCTAGTAAAGTTTGCGTCAGGCTTGTTTCCTTCACTTTGTCCTCCAGCGGGGTAATCCACAGATGCTATTGCTATGCGCAGGCCACAAACTATAGCTAATCCGAATTATTCCCTGTCGTCATCACACAAATCAGTTTCTGTTTTTCACCTGTGACTTAGTGAGTAAATGCAAACTATTCTCTGTTTTCAGTTGTCACGCCCAGGTTGGAGTCCCGTGACGTCGGTGGCATTTGTAACTTCAGCACAATCTTATTGGACAGTGGTTCCGGAACCATCTACCTCGGCGCACAGGATGCCATCATCGCTTTGGAAAAGGGTGACTTGACAAAACGAAAGACGGTGAGCTGCTATTTTTTTTTTTTGCTGTTAATCGTTTGATGCATGTTCATAATTTAGATGTTTGGTACTGGGGAACCAATGATATAATGCAATTCCCTCCATTTGCCTTGGAGTGCTATTGTTGGAGCTTTATTATGAAGTTTTATTGTTTGGTTTGTTTGTTTGAGGATTTTCATGCCAACGGCAAATTCAATTTCCAGGGGATGAATGAGCAAACAGTACAAACCACACGTGCATCAAGAATGCATTTCCATAATATATTACACAAAAAGCCATTTGGTATGACACTGGCTGATTTACTATGACAAAAGTCTAATGTCTGTCATTAGAAATTATTCTTTGTGTTATTCCTTGTAAACGGATTAGTTCTGAAACTCGTCCAGTGAAGATGGACACGCACACACATACACACACACACACACACACACACACACACACACACACACACAGAATTTCCGATTGGTCAAAGTAGGGTGTGGCCATTGACGTAATACATTGCCCTAACCTTAAATTTAACCCTTTAACCATCACAACTTGACCTAATATCCCATTTTGACCGTAAAACAACTTGATCGTCAGCTTTGAGACGGTCTGTAACTGTGAAAACCGCTTTATAAATTTACTAAACTGGACTTAAAACAGGCCCAGCCAAAGTGGCCATACTTCAAGACCCCACTTTTTTTTCTAAATCTAGGCCACACTTTGATTTTTAATTTATCAGAACACACACGCACACACACACACACACACACACACACACACAAATCACAGTCCCGGTCTCCACTGTATGTGTTTTTTCTCCTCTGGAATTTCTCCCCACAGAACCTTTCCACTCCCACTCCAACCACTGTGGGATGGAAACAGGTGTTTGAAATTCAATGCACCCTGTGTCACGGCTCACCTGATTGGTCCTCCCTTCCTGTCTGGCCTCGTACCACCCTCGCGTATCACAGTGACTAATCACAAACTGTTCAAGTGATTCATTTCAACCAATAAATGAAACCAACACATGATCAACGCGTCAACCAACCAAAAACCAATCGGTTTTCGATTCGTTGAAAACAAAGCTCAGTCTTCCTTTACACGCTGAGGTCATGTGATTGGGTCCAGGCGTTCTCTTTCCATCAAGGTAAACTCCATGACCTCATCCTTGAGTGCGGCTTTTAACCAAATGAAGTCTCGCCGTCGTTCAGCTCATTTGCCTCCTCGTGGTGTCCTGCCGTCAGGGAACAGATGTATTGCCGTCCTAATGTGGCTTCACGTCCACTCGCCCTCTGGCACTCAGAGAGTCTCGACACCCAGCACATTAGCCTTGTGAAATGTCACGTAATATTAGATACGAAATACTGTGAGACCACGGTGATGCTTTATGATGATTGCCATGAGATAATTTCCTGTTTTAGTCCTGTAACATGATGTTGCTTTACCATATAACGTGTGTGCGTGTATTATACTAATATATACATAGATGGGTTATGAAGGGTGTAATTTGCCATCTTCATGAATAATTAAAGACATATGAAATATTAATTGAGTTGAGATTATCCAATTATATGAGAAGAACAGCATCTATTGCTTCTGATAGGAAATTGTCAATCTCTGTCTCAAAGCGACTGCATTGGTCAGTCATGTCACTCCGTCAAATAATATTTGTGTTGTTTTTTTTCAGACGTTAAATCACTAATAAATCAATTGCTGTAGATGCTGTCTTATGTCACACTCTTCCTGTCCAAAAACCAGATAATCACTATAAGATGCGACAATTTTAGGGATTACAGAGTCTATTGATCAGGTTACATCATCATTTGAATGTACTTAACATGCAAATTATGTTTTTGCATAATTGTGTCTGACATGGTTTCATTTGTTGGTACTGACAAATTTATAGTAATTCTCTCTCTTTCTCTTTCTGGGTAGATTGAATGGACCGTTCCAGAAGACAAGAGGAGATCTTGTGTGGCTAAAGGAAAAACCGAGGTAAACCCTAGTTTAGCTGCGATCTATCGCGTATTGAGCTGTAAACTTAAAAATCTTTAAACGGGGTTGGGAAATCGATCGAGGATTAAATGTAGGTTTGCTGTTCGATTCTAGGCAGGTAAACAGTAAGACAAACACAAGCGATGCAAAATCTACTTTCGTTTCTTCTTTCCTCTTTTGTTCCATTCTGCTCACACACTCGCGTCGGGCGACGGCTCTAATGAGATCACTTATTTGTATTTTGGATTCAGTGGTGATCCTGGGGGAGGGGCATGTGGATGATTGACAGGTGGGGGAGGGACGGAAAGTGTGATTTAAGGAAGCGAAAAAGCATCATTGTAGAAAGCAGAGAAAAGAAACAAAAGAGAAATGTCTGAGAAAGAAAATGAGCTGATTGAACTTTAAATGGCTATTTAAATATTTAAATAGCTTAGGACTTTACGTTTGGCATGTAGGTAATATGTCGTTTTAAAAACACTCCTCTTTTTTGATGCATTTTTAAATTATAAAAAATATAATTTATTATTATTATTATTATTATTATTATTATTATTATTATTATCGGGGTCTATAATTATTGGTTGAACTCCGATGACCCTTGACATATTAACAACCTATTATTAACATGAACGGACTTGCCTTTTTGAGCCCTCAATGATTTCATCAATAGTTTTGAATAAGGTTTAAGTAAGGCACACACAAGCTATGAAAGTCCGAAATTCACTTGTTGAGAACATCAGTATGGTTTTAAATTAAATTTATGGATTTAAGGTTCTCTTGAGTCTAAAAAGTGCATCTGGAAACTATATTGTCGATCCTACATTGTGTAAATTTATAGAATTGTGATTTTATCAATTCACCAAAGTGCAGAGAATGATGAGTTTTACTCTGCTGCCCCCCACAGGACGATTGTAGAAACTACGTGCGGCTGCTGGAGTTTGCAAAAAATGGACTGATCTACGCATGCGGGACCTTTGCTTTTGACCCCCAGTGTGCTTTTATTGTAAGTTTTTATTGACACCCACCGGAGTCAAATTCAGAACATGGATCATTAAACACACAAAATAGATTAGGTGCATACATGAGCAACGATCTGGTGAAGTCACTGTGAACGATTAAAATGTCTCCTGGTAATGAATGATGCCGCATCATCTGCTGTTTTTCATCATATGCGTGGAACATTTTGAAGCCTCCCATAAGTCTCATTTTTCTCACCACTTTGGGAATCATTAACCAGGTTTTGTCTCTTTAGAACAACACGTCATTTTCTCTGGAGAAAGATGGTGACGGTAATGTGAAAATGGAGACAGGGAAGGGAAAATGCCCGTTTGAGCCCAGCCAGCATTACACTGCAGTCATGGCAGGTAAATACACACACAAAACACTTTTTTTATACATGGCTTATTGTGTAATTCTTGCCTCTCCGCTTATTAATTTTAAAAGATACTAACGGAATAATTTGTCTCTCTAACAGAAGGGACTCTTTATAGTGCTGCGTCCAGTAACTTTCTAGGTACAATGTACGACATTTCCAGAGCAACTGGTGTTGAGCAGGAGCGTATTAGAACGGAGAGATCCATCAACTGGCTCAGTGGTAAGAATCACAATTTGGAATCGCAAACACACACATGCATTATTAGAACTACAAAATAAAAGTCCTTTTTATTACTCAGACCCAGAGTTTGTCAGTTCTGCCTTCATCCAAGAAGACGAGAGGAGCAACCCAACTGAAGAGGACGACAAAATCTACTTCTTCTTCACTGAGGTGGCAAAGGAGTATGACCTTTACACCAAAGTCAAAGTGCCCAGAGTGGCCCGGGTCTGCAAGGTATGACTCTCCCTAATAGTTTCACACCTATTCATGATGTTTTACATAATTATTTAGCAATAAAAAAGCAAGAAAATATATGCTATTCATAAGATGTAAGCTGTAGTTAGTAGTAAACAACTTAAGGCCATCAAATGAAATCAGGACATGTAGATTTTTTTGTCACTGTACTAGGAATGTCCTGATCCCGTTTCAAGTGGATTACCTCATTGGGATTGATAAAAATTGAAAAGGTCAATTTTTACCAGATCAATGATCCACTAACAGAAACCAATAATGATTCAGACCATTCCATCAACGGCCGGTGTTTGCACAACTGTACACTCCAGCTGTGCTTAAATTACCCCATAACTGAAGAAAACATTAATGTCAGCGCAATTTACTTAACATGTAATTGACACATTATTCAAAGCAACTTGATGAATAATCCGATTTGGTTAATTGTTTTTCCTCAAAGTCGCTTAAATTGTGGAACCTACCAGACTCTATTAGACCACAACTGCCCAAGACATCGTTGTGCATAACACGTTCTAAGCACAAAATGTTCTTATTTATTGTGCGTAGCTCATCTATTATAGGTGAACATGGGGCGAGAGACGTTTCTACAAGTCTGAAAATGCAGATAAGTTAAGGGGAAGTTGAATTTAGAAAACGTGCTCCACAACTGACAGCACTATACCAATAAAATCAGCTCTGGAACCTGAATAAACCATCCCTACACCGTATGATGTTCTTAGCTGTGAATTCATTATTAAAAGCATATGTTTTTGCAGTCGGATGTAGGTGGAATGAAGACTCTTCAGAGGCGGTGGACGACGTTCCTGAAGGCCCAGCTGGTGTGTGAAGACCGAGGGAGCGGACAGAGGTTCAACGTTCTGACCGACGTCTTCACCCTGCAGCACCAGCCCGGAGATCCCAGCAGCACACACTTCTACGGCATATTCACCTCACAATGGTACGGTCGTCCATCATCTCACATGTCTTCATCCTCAATCGGCTGAGACATGTGATGTCGGCTTGCAGGGAAAGGGAGGAGCTGTCTGCGGTGTGTGTGTACAGTCTGGAGGAAATCACCAAAGTGATGAACGGACCCTTTAAAGAGCTGAAAAAAAACTGTGAGAACTGGATTAACCCCGAGCCCATCCCGACACCACGACCTGGACAGGTAAGACTACAGGGCATCACGCCACCTCTAAAATCATTTGAATTATAGACCCCCAACAGTGCCATCCTTTGCATTACGGCATATAGTAAGATGGGTTAACCTTCGAAATTAAGATACTGTATTATGTCATCATAATGATAATTATAATATTAGAATAGTTTATTTTGCGTAATTGTTAGTGTTCACCAAAAAAATATAATTTCACAATTTTATTTACAATCATTTTGGTTTCAAATCAAAATGTATATTTATACATAAAGAATAATATGAGAAATAATAGGCATATTTTTCTACGATAGAAAAATACATTGTATTAAAATGTATATTTTTTACAAATAGAAAAGGATATAACATGCCTTTTATGCACTCGGAAACTGGCCTTTTTATGCAATTTTTCAATATAGCTAGCTTAATTAGTAATCATTTTTAGTAATGTTAATAATTGGTAATATTTAATAATTTGTCATACATACAAACTATGTGAAAGTAAAAGACTCAAACTCAAAAGTGCAGAAATTGGCTAGACATAAAGTCACAGGGTCACAAGCCGGAGCAGTGGGAACTTTGGTGTCCGGGATTCAACCCAGAGGTTCACACAAGCATAACCTTGAACTTGGCCAAACTGTTTATTCTGTGATTCAAATACAAATTTGGTGCCACATTCATGTTGTTGTTGTGACATAAGATTATAAAATTAGTCTATTTTTATTAGTCAAAATACACTACAATGTTTTAATAATTGTCTGTATTGAACTCAGCGCTTTACTGTTGTTCTGTGATAGTGTTTGAACCGGGCTCTAATGGACCAGGGCTTCGAGTCGTCACTGAAGCTGCCGGATAAAGTGCTGACGTTCACGCGTGATCACCCGCTCATGGAGAACAATGTGGTGGCAGCTCCTCTGATGATCAGGAATGGAGTCACTTACACTAAAATTGCAGTGACGCTGACGCCCGTCTTCACTGGCACGGACGCTGCCACCGTTCTGCATCTTGGAACAGGTAAGAGTTTGTTCTCAAGTGTGTTGCTAGATTATTTTGTCTTCTAATATTAACGATAATCTGATGTGTGTGTTTCTAGATCATGGTCAGCTGCACAAGGTTGCCATAGTTGGTCCGAATGCGACTCTTATTGAGGAAATCCCTCTGTTTTCTGCACAGGAGCCAGTGAATAATATTGTGCTTTACAAAGTAAATACATATTTCTATGTTAAATGAATTTTTGATGTATTTAAAATCACATTTTTTACTCTTATTTTTGTCTAATTTGTTCTAAATCAAGGAGATAATGAAGGCTTATTTCTGTTGTTTCTGAAGGATGAAGCTCTGGTGGGTTCTTCTCGGGCGCTGGTGAAGTTACCCATCTTGGGCTGTTCCGTGTACAACAGCTGCGAGGTCTGTGCCCGCGCCCGAGGACTCGGATGCATTTGGAGAAACAAAGAAGAAGCTTGTGATTTGGCAAGGTTAGAACGGATATTCTTTCAAAGGATCATTAAACACAGAGTTGAACACCACACACAGAAGAACACTATACAGAGTTGAACACCACACACAGAGTGGAGCATTACAAACAAAAGAACACCACACAGAGTTGAACACCACACACTGAGTGGAGCATTACAAACAAAAGAACATCACACAGAGTTGAACACCACACACAGAAGAACACTATACAGAGTTGAACACCACACACTGAGTGGAGCATTACAAACAAAAGAACACCACACAGAGTTGAACACCACACACTGAGTGGAGCATTACAAACAAAAGAACACCACACAGAGTTTAACACCACACACAGGGTTGAACAAACACTACACACAGAAGAACACTACACAGAGTGGAACACTACACACTAGAGTGGAACACTACAAACAAAAGAACACCACACAGAGTTGAACACCACACACAGAAGAACACTATACAGAGTTGAACACCACACACTGAGTGGAGCATTACAAACAAAAGAACACCACACACAGAAGAACACCACACAGAGTTGAACACCACACACTGAGTGGAGCATTACAAACAAAAGAACACTACACAGAGTTGAACACCACACACTAGAGTGGAACACTACAAACAAAAGAACACTACACAGAGTAGAATGCTGGTTCACTTTGACACTTATTCAACCCCAACTTTTCATTCCAGACCTGGTGAAGTGCAGGAACAAGAAGATCTAATCAAGCAGTGCAACAAAGGTGAAGGTGAGACATCCTGATTGAATACTACAGAATAAGAGCTGTTCATACAGATATATCAGTCTAAGTCTCTTTCCCTCATGCTGTGCAGCTCTTTGCTCGCCTTCTCCCATTGAGATGCACGTGGAGGAAGGCCTGCGCGTCCTGTTGTCCTGCGTGCAAGTGTCTCCTCGCCCCTGCCACTGGGAAACGCCTCCCACCAGTCACACTCGCCGCCACAACTACGACCTGGAGGTGCAGGTCACCCCGGAGAGCCTGGGCACCTACGTCTGCCTCTGCAACGAGTTTGGAAAAGATCAGCCGCTCTGCCAGAAAGCAGTGTACCACCTCACCCTGGACACCCCGAGCCTGAAGGAGAGCCACACCGGCCCGGCAGGACGTCACTACCTGGTCTACAACATGTTGTCCTTCTGGTCCGGGTTCTTTGTCGCCATCGTCTTTCTTTTTTGTTACACTTACAAACGTAAAATCCGGGCGAGAGGGGGCGGGCACTCAACATCCATACTGGAAAAGGGGCAGGACTTGCTGCCTTCCACGGGCACGCCCCAGTCTCCCAGCAGCGGCAGCATGTTCTCCGAGGCCGTCCCTTTGACGGAGAAGAGGAACGGAGCTCTGAATGGCCACAGCTTGCTGCCGATCGGCCACAACGGAAGACACATTTACGCCAACGCAAGCGGACTGGCGCTGCAGGAGCCAGCTGTCAACCTGGCTGAGGAGATGGATGGGAGGGAAAGGGCGGGGCCTGATGGGGAAGAGGAGGGGCTTGGGGAAGGGCTGAGAGAGATGGAGGAGGAGCTTTCCAAGATGCCTTGTCTAAGAGGAGCACCGCTTGCACAGTGTGAGGAAAGCTCCATCTGAACAGTCCAGGCTCAGAAGGTGGAGAAGAAATCAGACAATCAGACCAACTAAGAGAAACATTCCAAATACAGACGGACTGCTGGAAGCTCCTCGCCACATCCAAGTCCTGTTTCTTCACCGGAGCGCAATGCTTTTTGTCCGCCCTGCTGTTTCTGCATGCGTTTTGCCACATGGATTTGCAGAAACTTGAGCTCTCTGCTCGCAGAAGCCATTCTGTTTCCAAAGCGTCTCAGCAAGAGCCTGTGTCTTCACAATCTTGGGTGATTGCAATAAGCTGATTTATTTCGTCATGCCGATTGGACATTTAAAGTAAGCGACTTGCCAGAAAACCACCAAAACCTGCAGTGGATTGGGATCAGTACTTTTTCTGTAATACACTGGTGGTTTTGTGAATTATTGGTAACCAGTGAGAAGTCGACGACAAACCACTGCCGAGGTCAAGACACAACGTGGGACCAGACGTAGCATGACCTGTTCTGACCAACTGACAGGTGCCAATGTATTAGCATGAACTCTCCAACTACGAGGACGTTAAATAAATCTGAAACGTGAAGAAAATGATTGTTGTTTTCCCCTTTATGGGCAGAGAATGTGTCTCTTTTGAAGGTCTATTTATTGCCACTGAAGTGCATGAGACATGTTATCTTGAAGGAAAGAGCTGCAGGATTTAAATACTCGCTATTTAAATACTACAGCGTTACTCATGTAGCCAAACTATTGTCGGATGTAGAAGCCTGTAAATATGTGAATATGACAGAACAGGGGAAATGTCTTTCAAACACACTTTATTCTCTCTTGTCATCACTTTTTGAATCGTTTTAAAGGTTAAAGATTTTATCCATTTCTTGCAAATTTCTACAAAGAAAAACATCTTTTGTTATATGTTTGCTTTTATTTATTTTGTTATTTGTTCTTAATATATTCATCACATTCTGTCCAACAAAATGAAGAAATAATTTTCTGTGTACACAATACAATCTTCTGGATGAAGTCTTAGTCAGTGCAGGTACAGTAACCTATAGTTCTTTCATCTTCAGAGTTGTAATAAATCCTCCGTCAGTTCCAGAGGATGCTTTCCATTCTTATTCAGTAAAACTGTTCTGGTTTGTTCTTCTTTATTAATTTAATATTCATGGAAATAACAGATAATTTAGTGTTACATGTTTTTGTTTTTTTGAGTTTGAGAGTTGTCAAATGATGTACAGATAAGTTGTATTCTGAGTTTATATTTTTATAATTTATATAAGATGAAAATAAAAGCAAATCTGTGTTTCAGTTGTCTGGCTGTCGGTTTCTGAGCAATGTGAATGCATAATAAAATCAACAAAATATTTTCTTAGGAGAATCATGAGCTTTAAAATTCCTTAATTACTACATTGCAAAGGATGTGGTAAAGCTTTATTAGGGGTTTCTGTGCAGGTAATTCTCTTAGAGCTTGTGTGAGTTTCTTTCCTTAGTCCAGAAACGTGTTCAGGAAGTGAAAATTCCCAAAAGTGTGAATGTGTGTGCCTCTGTCCCTCTCTGTGATTGGTTGACCATCTGGGATTGGCTCTAGTTCCCGGTGACACAAAAAAGAAAAAAAGTGGTCGAAAATGGATTGGCATTTGCGGTGTCTATACAATATATAAAACAATTCTTTACACTCTTTGTTCCACAGATATCAAACAACTTACACCGTACAGAGAAAACACCAGATTTATTTTTCATCACAGAGGAATTCACAATAAAATCAAAACAGCCTGATGTAATGTTGTACACATATTTGACATACATTTTAAAAACTGATTTTTATATGCGTGTATAAAATTCATACATAAAAAACACCTTTAATTTATAATTAAAAACGCTTATATTTTTTAAATGCAATTCTGCTTTTGTCTTTATGTTGCTCAGTTCGGGTAAGAATTCAGAGATTTGGCCTTTGTGACTGTAGTTCTTCTGTCCAGTGACTCTAAATGGAAACAAAACAAAACATTTCATTTTTATTTTACGACAGAAGCTTTTTTAATTTTCATTGATCAACAACATCTCACACTCAACAGAATAAAAACAGGCTCGAGTATTTGCGTATAACAGTTAAAATTCAAGACCAACCTGTGATGAAGAGGTTATTTCTTCTAAATCTCCATAGCAGCCACTTTTGTGTCGAATCAGGCTTCCCCACAGCACCGACTGACGGCAGCTCGGACACTCGCCCTCCACAGGAAGTAGATGTGAAGGATCTGACCTCAGGAACTCCTTTGCCAGGCAGATCAAATGACAAACCATGTGGCAGGAAGGATGAAAACACGATATTCTCTCCTCAATCTGAAAGGACAAAATAGACAGATAAATAAGACTTTATTAATCCCACTAGGGGACATTTTTGTGTTCAGCAGCAGCAAAAAACAGAAACGAAAAGGATAATTTAAAAGACAGCAGTGAAGGCAAAAATGCAAACATCAAAGAGAACAAAAGCAAAAAACGACAATTAATAGGTTGTGCAAAAATACAACTGTGCAAAAGTGACAAGGTAAAACTATCATGTGCAATTCCAAAAAACTAGTGCAATCTTGAGTGACAAAGATGTGTCACTGCATTACTGAGTTGAGTTCAAGTTCAAGTTCATTTGTATAGCGCTTTTTTTAGACCGAGACCAACGCAAAGACGTTATGTGAAAAAAGTAAAAAAAAAATTAAATTTTTAACAAAAATATTAAAATGATATTTTGACAGTTAACGATGTAAAACTGCTCTAACCGACCTGCACCAGCCCCTGACACAACACACACTGCTCTTTCCGTCCGTCCTCCGGCTCCTGGCACTCCTGAGGTTTCCTCTTGGCTCGGACGCAGCCGAACGTGAGTGGGATGTGCAGGGGGGGCTGCAGCTCGGGGGCAAAGTCCAGGCGGTACTGCTGCTTCAGCCAGCGCACGGTGAGGGGCAGACGACTCCACGGCGCCACCAGCAGCATGTGCGACACCACACGCCAGTGGAACTGCAGCGACGATTCCTTACGGTTACGCCGGGACACGTGCGACAGTCGGCGAGAGGAGTGCGGGTGCTGCCACGCCCACTCAAACTAACCCAAACACAGTGCAGATGGGATTATGGAAACAAATACGTATATAACACTACTGTATATACAACAAAAGCACAACATTTAATACAAATGTGTCTGCATATATTCAGTCTCAATTAATTTCTATAAATTTAGACACACACACACACACACACACACACACACACACACACACTACTGTATATGCAGACACAAACAAACAAAAACACCAAGTGTAATACAAATGTGTCTGCATATATTTAGTCTAAATTAATTTCTATAAATTTAGACACACACAGTTTATACCAATTTGTGTATACGCACATTGTTTCGTGCACATAATTATAATACACATAATTGTATACATAATTGTAACACACGCACACACAAACAAAAGCACAAAGATCACAAATGTGCCTGAATATATTCAGTCTCAATTATGTTCTATAAATTTAGAGACACACACATATGACAACATTGAATTGACTAAATAATTGGATTATTTCTGTACCCGAAGTGCCGCTATGTCCGATGGAAACCCGTGGATGATCAGAACCATTTCCCTTCAAACGAAGCCAAGATAAGTTAAACTGATATGTAAACATACAGATGACTGCAAAATGTACATGAGCTTTTAGTCAAGTTCCTCACCACGGTCCTCTGCCGCTGGTCTTCTTCGCTCCTCCGCGCTGTCGCCCGGCGTTGTGTTGACCGATGCGCCGCTCCGGGTTCACGGTAAAGCCGATGTAGATCCGACCCTTAAATTTAGGGTTAATACTGTACAACATGTAGACGCCATAGAAACTCTCCACTTCCACCACCATGTTGATTGTGTTGGAAATGATTAAAATCGCTATTTAAATATAGTTTAAAACTAAGACATGGTGAATTTTTCGACGAATGCAATAAATACATGTATAAAACGTCGTTCAATGGTTTATGACACCATGTAACGAATTAGCACGGTGAATTTAATCATCGCTTGTTATCATTTTATACACATGGACTAAACCAAAAGCGTCTGTTTCTCGTTTGAAGTCATTTGTTCATTATTTGAAGTCAAAATCATTATTTTTATCAGCGGGTCTTTAGAGCTAGTGTTCAACATAGGTGTTCAAATACCGCCTGATTTTAAAGAATGTAAATGGGAAGCACTAAGTCAAGAAAATAAATGTTTTATTTTTTTCTAAATTACTAATATGGGAAAATAATTGAATATATAAAAATTTCGAAAACATAGCACGGTCTGAATGCCAGATAACGTGATTTTTTTAATAAATGCAAACGACGAGGAACGCTACATTTAAAGGGTCCTTAAATGCTAGGCTTTGGTTTGTCAGTTTGCACTCTTGTTTGGCATCTGGTCAAACTGATTGGTCGTGAATCATAAGCTCCTCCTCTCCGGAAGACCGGTGCTACAGTACAACTATTTAATGTCTTTAATTCGAAAATCTTTCAATTACTTTGGTAAAACCAGGTTTCCGGCCCACGCGTTATCTTTCTTTAGAGAAATGTCAATTACGCCAGATCTGATTCGTCAAAAACTTATTGAGGAAATTGGGGCTTTACACGTGGTATGTAACGGCTCGATTAAACAGTATTTCTGGTTGAATCGTTAATTACTCTGTTCTTAATAAACGTTGTTGTGATTTTCAGGAAGTAGAAGACACGTCTCCTAACAGATGTGCTGCCAGTTTTAAAGTTCTAATAGTATCTTCTCAGTTCGAAGGAAAGCCGCTGTTACAGAGACACAGGTTCATTTTCTATTACAGTATATTCATACTGACGGGCATTTTTTGTGTAAAACTGTTAGTGGTTTGATTTCGATCGTTAAATAAGAAGCATAATCAGGTTTTCAGCAAAGACATAATTTGTCTCGGCTTTAGTATAAATTACAGACTTCTGATCATTCAGTGGAAAACTGTTGAAAAAAAGTGAAAAATTATATTTACTATTTATTAATGTCTAAATAACTCCCTCGATGTGTTTTCTAACTGAAAGGGTTAATAATTCAGTTAAAAACTGTTGAAAAAAGTGTAAAATGTTATTTACTATTTATTCATGTATAAAGAACTCCCTTAATGTGTTTTCTAACTGAAAGGGTTAATAGCGGGTGTCATTATTTAACATTCCCAGATGCTGCGTACTAGTATTCGGAACACATACATTATTATTTATTTATTCATTCCAAAAAAGTATATTTCTGAATGAATCTGTATCTCCCTTATTGTTCTCTAATTTTGCCCTTCAGGGTATATGTGTAAACGACTACACAATTCTGAAATAATGCCATCTTCACTGCTCAACAGTTGTATTAAAAACAGGAGTATTTGTCCTGTTTATACCATGCACCAGAACACTTCTTCCAGAAAGTAACTAAAGCATTTCAACAAAAATCTTTAATTTGCAAAAAACACTGAGCAAATTTAGAGAACAACAATGACTGTTGCATAGAAAACGATTGTAACAAAAATGTCTGAAGGTTACAACAGTCACTAAATAGTAGGAAGTGTGCAGGCCTCTGCTCTGAGCCTCCTTCAGATCTGCAGCCACAGGACAACACTAGTCTCTCACACTGCTCTGGTTTGATGTTGGTCCACTCTTCTTCCAGGCTCCTCCACAGTTCAATGACTTTAGTGGGCTTTTGATAAACATTTGCCTTCACTCTGTAGCTGAGTGAGACGCCCAACTCCTGCTGCAGAAAACATGCCCCAAACCACCAAAACTTCCTCCTCCACCTTTCACCCACTTCTTTACAGTCTTTGGGTTCAGTCTTTCTCCAGTTTGTCGCTGAACAAAGTTTTCCCCATCAGATTAAAATAAATTAAACTTTCTTTCATTGCTCCAGTTCTCTGTCCACTCAACATGCTCTTCAACAAAGCTTAATTGGGCTTTCAGTCCAAATGCTCTTTAACATCGAAACACTGTATGTCGAGACCGATCCCTACCCTGTTCAGAGCAGAACTGCTGAGCAATTTCAGCTGCAGTGTGGAATGATTGTCCAATGAGATCCTCCGCAGTGTCCTGTCCTTTCTTGTTTTCCTCTTCCGTGGACGACCAGCCTTCTTTAGGGAATTAAATGAGTTTGTGATGTCGTGAAGTTTAAATATTCTGGAAATCACATATTTGGAACGACCAGCGTGTCTTGTTATTGCTGATAAAGTAATCTATTTGACCTTCATCTTCTGGACAACTTGCTGCCGAAAGCTTTCAGTCATTTTTGAATGGTCCACCATCTTGTAGAGTCAGTGGTACTGGGAGTTAGGCTGCCAGTTAAATAGCGATTGAAGGATAATCAGGGAAATTACACATGGTGGCAGATTAACACCAATAACTGGGGAGGGGGGGTATTTGAAAGTGTTCTTTCATTTGGATCAGTTTGCTTTCTGCAAAAAAATGTGTTTTTGTTGCAATGCCTTTATTTTCTAGAAAAAGTGTTCTGGTAGCACGGTATAGACAGGACAAAAACGTATTCAAATGTTGAGCAGTGAAGATGGCATTATTTCTGAATTGTGTAGTTGTTTACACATTGTTCTCTAATTTTGCCCCCAGTGTAAAGTACACATGTGGGAGTTGTGGTACAGTGGTAGAGGACTTGGACTGGTGTCCAAAAGGTTGCCGGTTCGAATCCCCCCTACGACTAGTTCTACAACTAAGTGTCCATGGGCAAGACACTGAACCCCACATGCCTGCCCACTGATGGGTTAAATGCAGAGAAAAAAAAAATTCCTCACTGAGGGACTAATAAAGGTTCAATTATTATTATTATTATTATGTGTGTACAGTATGTATAAAAGGAACATTATATATTATTCGTATTTATGTTTACATGTAATTGTGTATATATTTTGTTTTACATAATCATATAGAATGGTTGTTGGTTTATAGTGTCTATCACTGATATCTCCAGTGGTGGAATCAATAATGCAGTAGAGATGTGTAGTAAAGGTCAGCCACAGGACACTGACGCTTGCTCAGAATCGTCTTCCTCACACGTGGAATAGTGTTGCTGCACTGACAGCTACCTGTTGTAATAATTATTTTTTTTATGCTTGATGCTTAGGATGGTAAACACCTGTCTGGCCAATGAGCTGAAAGAGATTCATGCATTTGAGCAAAAGACACTGACCCCAGAGCAGTGGGAGAAGCAGAAAGCGGCGTAACCACACCGGAAGCCATCGGAGAAGCCTCCGGGAACATTTAACCTTGGAGTGTTTTCAGCAGATGAAGCATGAGATGGAAACGCTTTTGTGTTTATAATAAGTATATATCATATATATTTTTCGATGTTGAAAAATATTGTATGTCGGATAAGGGATAACGAGAAATGCAGAAAATAAACAATACACAATGAATATTTAGTCTGCTTTGTTTATTTCATCAGCTTAAAGATTTTGTATAAAGGTCAGAAATGAGACGACTGAAAGTGTATCTTTGTATCCTGTACTATAACATACAGTCATTATGTACATATCTGAAAGACTGTTTTGTTTAGTTTTGTATTTTTTTTTTAGTTTCTGTTTTGTAGTTTCGTAAAGCATTAAACTATAAATCAATAGTGGACAAATAAGATAAAAAAATTGTGAATACAAAATAAAAATGGTAAAAACACAGGTGTTAGCAAAGTAAATGGGCTTTTAATGTGGCTGAATTAAATGATTGAACTGCGTGTGGTGTGTGTGTGTGTGTGTGTGTGTGTGTGTAATCAATACGCATGGTTTTATTTTTCAAAATACGATATACATAATAGTATGATAATAGTATACATAATAGTATAGTAAGATGATATACATAAAACATATACATGTATTCCGTTCTGAAATGCACAATGACAATTCAATAAATTCCATATTTATACGGTACCGCAGTTATTTGTTCTAAACATTGTTTGGTGGATATTTTAATTTTTACTTTCAATTGCAGGCTTTGTGCTCTCTTAGCTAGTTTCCTAAAACTGAGTTTATTATTGTCGGATGCGCGAGGATGACGGAGACAGCGAGACTCGTGTTTTGATTTCGCACTCGGCGGCTTCCGTACAATCACAGTCCAGGAAGCGCCACTATCGTTTCAATCTTTAAAAGCAACGCCAAACGCACGGCGCTATCTACGACTCCGCAAGGTAAGCAGTCACGTCCCTGCTTAATAAACACTCTAAATGTCACGTTCGCCTCATAAACGTGTGGGAGCGGGTTTTACTCAGTCGTGTATTTTGGCATCGAGCACCCTTCAGCGTGAAACACTGTCATATCACGTTTACAGCTGCGGCGGCATGTTTTATAAGGTGTGTGGAATAAGGGACAAATAAACAAGGCGTGTTTGTGTATCAAGGCGTGACGTCAAATTGTACAATTCTGGACAAAGGCTTCGCGTAAGAATAATACACGCGCGTGGTCACGTGGTTTCATTTATAATTCATGCGCGTTCACACCTCATCATCGCGCGATCATTTGCCCGCGCGCGTGAACAGCCGAGGCCTGCGCGTGTCACGTGACTAGTTAGAATGAGAATAAAATCAAAGTTTCAATCTAGAAGCTGTGTGTCTTCACGGCGTTTTGTGTGTGACACTTCTCGTTTCAGGTCGTCATGGCAAGAAGTGCCGTGATGCTGCTGGTCTCCGTGGACTGAGGCCGATTACAGTGTCTTACTGTAACGAAAAGGTGTCGTACTGTTTAGTTTAAAAATACTGTATTCATGATAATCAATTTCAATCCACATGTTTTTGAAATGATTCTTGTGATTCCTCATGACTATATACTGAACTATACTTTCTTGCTTTTTTTTTGGTGACATTTACTTGCTTTCTTTTTAAACCGACTTAAGTACTGTACATTAAAAGAACTAAAATGGCTCTTTTGATCCACTGAATGGTCCACTTCCACCAAACTTGGTTAATGATTTACGTTTAGTTTTAATTGTTATAGGTGTGGCGCTTTTCATACCTAAGAACAAGCCCAACAATACTGTAACCCAGCACCACAGCATTACTTTTGCCCAACTAACAATTACTCCAACGTTAAGTGTAGCGTGTCAGAAAACTAGAAAGCATGACAACTATAATGTAACCAAGAATGGATAAAAGAATAAAGAATGGATTTTTTTTATAAATTGCCTGATAAGCATGAGTATGTAAAGCAATAAAAAAAAATAAACTTTTGACTAAATTACAGCGACAATGTGGCATAAAAACCATTCCATGTAAAATTTTAATTTTTTTCCTATTTTTAGAAGCTTCTCAGTTGACCCTGCGTCTCTCATCATCGGGGAGAATGAAGCTGCGGCTGCATTTTGTGGTGGACCCCATGGGCTGGTTCTGCATTAGCATGGTGGTCTTCGTCTGGCTGTACAACACACTCCTCATTCCCAAGCTGGTGCTGTTGCCGCACTACTCGGAGGGAAACATACCGGCCGCACTAGTCTTCTGTGAGTTTCAGCCTAACCCCAATCTGACCTGGAATCCACAAATACCATTAGCTGTAATCAGACGTGCAGTTTCACTCACATCTCGTTTTTCCACTAGCTAAAGAAACATCACGTACTGAATCCATCCTAGATTAAAACAATAGACTGAGATAATGATCTCTCGTTCGCCATCAAGAAGAAGGGCAGGTTTCCCTCTGCTTTTCAACAGTAAATGGACAAGATGATCTTGATGAAAATCACACCTCGCTCTGCAGCAAGATGCCAGGAAACCAGTACACCAGTAAATTGACAAGTAACAAGATCATGTCAAATCAGATTTAAGAAAAAAATGGTTTAATAATGTGAATTGTGATGATTTGTTACAGCCATATGAAATTAATAGAATAACATGGAAAAAAATATTCTCAATTATTGATTGATATATAGCAGTTTTCTTTTGTTGTTTCAATAAATGTAATATTACTTTATTGTAATATACCAATAATACTAATTATTATTTTTATTATAATAAATATAATAATAATTATTATTATTATCATCATTGTTTTTAGTGTGTGTGTGTGTGTGAGAGGTTTACTATTTTTAACACAATGCATTTTTTTTTTACATTTGCCTTTGTATAGTATATGGTCCTATTCAAAGTATTTTAGATTTGTGAAGTTAAGCTATGTTTGTCCTTCTGAAATTGTAAGCTTTTGATGTGTGCATAATAATTTGAACATTACAATATTCCCATTCAAAAGAATAATTAGTATTAAAATTTTCAAACTTAAACCTACATTTAAATATTTGAACTGGTAATATTTATTAGGTGTCTTTCTTTAACAGAATATTGTGCACAGCTTTTTTTCTCATTTTCTTTGCAGGTTACTATCTGGCATCACTGCTGTGTGTCTCCGCGCTGTTCAGGGCTTCCACTGCTGACCCCGGAAAACTTGCTCAGGACCCCAAAATTCCCCTTGCAGGTAAAATGGGATTATGTGAAACATGGTTTGTTGCACAACTAAAACGTAACCTCGCAATGATTTTGAGGTCTGAGCAATCATTATTAGTCTTTTTGTGACGTTAAACAATAATTACGTTTTTTCATGTGATGGTAAATTGTGTTTAATTGAACTCTAAATGTACAAAATTATAAAAAGCAATGTGCCTGTTTCATTTAGAATAATGTTTCATTTAATGTTGTTTCATTTGTAAACTTTCACAAACTGACCAGAAGAGGGCAGTATCCTCCTAGCTCATTTCTAACTACTGTACGTACAAATGTTTTTTTAATACTAACAATATACTGTGGATTTTTCAAAAGTAGAAGATATTGTCAAAGTGATTCATTAGGGTTCACTTGTTTTCAGTCAAATTATATATGTATTAACAAATTTTGAATGTATAATTAATTTTTTTCTGTTTTTATTGTTGAATCCACACGTTAGTGAGAAACACTATTAAATGTCTACATTTCCAGTACGTTTTGCATAATTGACAATAGTTATCTTTGACTAGTACAGTAACCAAAGATGGTTATTATATACAATGCATTCACAATGTTTTATTACAGTATTTTGTCATAGAAAAAAAAGATACAAATACGGTACCATTTCGAGTATCCAGCACAATACTATATTTAGAGTTTTGAAATACAGTAGTTTTCTGACAATGTAACTGGCCGTCTAAATTCAACCCCACTAGGTGGCGATAAAGATCATGCTGCCCAAGCTGAATAAAAGTGTCATAGACTAAGGCTCACAATGCATAATCCGAATTCAGAAGATTTGTGTTTAGTTGCCGTACTGTTGTTTTTTTCTTTTTCTCAGAAAGAGACAGTTGGGAACTGTGCAATAAGTGCAACTTGATGAGGCCAAAGAGGTCACACCACTGCAGCCGCTGTGGTCACTGTGTCCGGCGGATGGACCACCACTGTCCCTGGTAAACCACAAACTTGAAACTTTTTTCAATCTAAAAAGACTCATTCAATGTTTTATTCTAGTTCATGTAATTGGCTATCAATAAACGAGCATTTATCCGCACCTGTTCAGATCAATCAATAACTGGATTGACAAATGGAGTAAGTAAGTGGCAGGTTAAAGTTCCCAGTGGAGTGCGGCTTAAATCTTTTTGACGGTTTAGGAGCAAACTGAAATGTAGCCCGTTGACCCGCGGTCAGGATGTAACCTCACATGACCCGCTCCCCCAGACAGTCTTACATTCCGGGTGGGTTTTGTGCGCAGGAAGTTTAATGAGGTCTCTGCAGAGAGTTAAAACATGGAGAAAGGCGATATGGAGTGAGCAGAAAAGGCCGTGTTAAGTCCGAGCCTACAGTAGCGCTGAAGAAGGCTGCTGTCTGTCTGGACTCAGCAAATCGTGACTCGCTGTCATCGCCTGTAATGGCAGAGAGAGAAAAAAATGGCCATATCATTTTCAGCGTGCCCTCTCTCTTTCTCTCCCTCTTTTTAGCTCTTTTTCTTTTTTGCGCTCTTTTTTTTCCTCTATATTTTTCACTTTTTTGTCTTTCTTTTTTCTTTCTAATTGCACTTACACTCACTTTTTTCTCTTTTTCTTCTTCTTTTTCCCCCCTTCTCGCTTTTTTATTTGCTCTTTCTTGTTTTCACTCTCTCTGTCTATTCTCTATTTATTTCACTCATTTTCTCTGTCTTGAACTCACTCTCTCACTTATTTCTCCCTCTTACACTCCCTTTCTCTTTTCTTTTTCTCAGTATGTCTTTCTTTTTTTCAGTGTGTCTTTAAGTTTCTTTCTCCTACTAGCTTTCTCTCTAGTGTTCTTTCGCTCTCTCTCTCTCTCTCTCTCTCTCTCTCTCTCTTTCTCTCACTTGTTTTTTTTTGTGATTTCGTTTTTTTTCCTTTCTTGCTTTTTTATTTCGTTCTTTTTCTTCCTCTTGCTTCATCTCTTTTTATCACTCATTCTCTCTCTCTCTCTCTTTCTCCCTCTATTTTCCCTCACTTTCTCTCTTCTCTTTTTTTTTTCTTTCTCTCTGTTTTTGGGGGGGGGTCCTCTGCACTAACTTCCTTCCTTTAAACCTTTTAGGGTTTCTTCTTTTAAAGTTACTTGCCAGACTGTGTGTGAGAATAATATCCCATTTTAAACATGTTATAGATAAAAACTTTTATTTGTCTCAAAAATTAGAAATGTACTACATTTTAATGCTTAACATGTAGATTTTATATTGTCGCATTGTAAACGTTTAACTCAAATTCATTGTCATTATTGTAAATATTTGACCAATCATTGTGTCCGAATTCAGAAAGTGCGTCTGATGTGATTCTGCTTTCAATCCAGTTCAAGCTTATACAAATTTGGGAAAACGGGTCCCAGATAAGATATGCGCTTATGAAATCTTTGATTTGTATAATCTTTTGTGTGCATTCGCTTCACCCACTTGTTGTACATTGTCTTTGCATTTTACCGAGTTATTAACTATTGTACAGCAAGGCTTTTCTCTTACATTCACTCGTCTCTCCGGTGGTCCTGAGACGAAGCCCCTTCTGACGGCCTGTAGAGGAGCTCTGCTGCTTTGTGTTTGCAATGTGTTCAAACTTATTATTTACCGTATTATTGTGAGCGGTAATTCTCAGGAGGTGTTGGGTTTCCCTCTGGCTGTGTGCAGGATTAATAACTGTGTCGGGGAGGACAACCACTGGCTCTTTCTGCAGCTGTGCTTTTACACTCAGGTTTTGAGTCTTTACACTCTGGTGCTGGACTTCTGCCAGTACTACTATTTCCAGCCGCTGTCCTCGCTGGACCTGGTAAGACAAACCTGCTTTACCACGCATCCTTTTTTTTTCATGTATGTTATTTTATGCCAAGAGATCTTTTTCGGAGGTCCTAAAAGTACTTAGATGTTTGTATTCAGTCTTCGCAGTCCTGGGAATGATCTTCACGTGTTTTGGATAAGATTTGTGAATTGTCATCACGATGTTGTTTACGTCAAAACTCAAATGCAAAAGTGCTTTGGTGTTTGCTTGAAAACAAACTATTTGCTAGATCATGAACCTGCCAATCAGAGTCAGGGGGAGGGTCTACTACACAGAGTACTGTGATGTCACTAGAAGGAACGTGAAGAAAAGAGAAGGAATAAAATTGCGAAGATACTTTCAGTGCACAAGAAGTTGATAATTCATTCTTAGATTTTGAATTTTAACTTGGTAAGGAACAATATTCCGAACAACATTTTAAAATGTTCTATCCGTATTTTATCTAAAGTTGCTTTTACGATGTGTTATAGGCTCTGGGCGCTAAGTGTGTCTAATTCAATAAAAAAAAAAAACTAAACGAAAGTTAACTTTTTTTTATTACAGCCCACTGTGCTGTAGACCCTCCCACGGCTCTGATTGGCTGTTTTTTTGCCAAATAACTTTGAGGTTAATTAGTGTTTATTGTAGAGCAATATTATGGATTAAATTTTGCTAGACTTTGCTAGTTTTATTTCCAATTTCGTTTAAGATGTGGTGGTTGTTCTTTGAGCAAAATACTGTATGTCAGATTTCTAGTCGAACATTGATGTTTGCATTTGCTTTAACTCGCAGTAGGATGTCTGTAGCATTTAGGAAAGCAACAGTATCGCAAAATGAATGGAAATAAAGCATTTAAGTTTTAAAATTTCATTACACAAGTTGTTTTTTCTCTGCAGAAAGGTAATTGATTCTTGATACGGGCATAATATGAAGTTTAATTTATTTTGATGCAATTCTTGGAAAATATTTTTTTCTTATTAATTATTAATGTATTTTTGTTCCAACACAACAATGATATTTGTGAGCTTGGTGAAATAACATCCAAATACGTACAAATGTTTGAGATCATTTTTAATGGCACTTTAATGGTGATATTTATTATATTTAATTGCTAATGCCGCTTGAGTGGCGTAAATGGAAAAATTGCACATTTATTTATATTTCCAGGAACATAATTTCAACTTTAAACCTGTTTCCGAAATGCAAACAGCCAATGCTTCACGGCAACGGCAAATACCACCTGCAAATAAAAGGCCGTGATGCTTAATTTCCTGTGTTTGTTTGTTCGCCGTGGCATTGTGTGCCAGCAAACAGACGCAGCGCTGAAAGAGAGATGCTTTTTGGGGAGAGAAACAGCTGTATGGAAAAGATAGTGACGTTATCTTCTGGAATGGCTTCACGTTCTCCACAACAATCTGAATGGGCTGGATTTGTGTTTGTACGCCGCATTTGGTGCAACACACAGTCCTGCAGAATTTCATCACCTCTCACAACGGCCTATAGATGAATCATGTTTCTGTTTGCCCGGCTTTATGATCTGAGGTGAGGAACGGTTGGTTTGTGTCACAGGGGGAGTTTGCGGTCCGTCATGAGCTGGCTCTTCTGCGAGGGTCTTGCTTCATGGGGCTGGTCATGTTTGGAGGGATGGGCAGTCTTTTCTACACACAAGTCAAAGGAATCCTCGAAGTAAGTCACATTTATTCCCTTCTTAAAGACACAATGAGCTGGATTCTTTTATCGT
Source organism: Paedocypris sp. Pulau Singkep (assembly GCA_017309775.1). NCBI lineage: Eukaryota > Metazoa > Chordata > Actinopteri > Cypriniformes > Paedocypris > Paedocypris sp. Pulau Singkep. The sequence continues at coordinate 4,401,481 of MU204179.1, forward strand.
GCTGTTTTCTTCCACGTCATTTTTTGCCGTGATTGACTTTTCCTTCACTGCAAATAAAAAAAATAAATAAAATAATTCATGCAGCATGTGTCAATGCATGTGAACACACACACACACACACACACACACACACACACAAACCCAAAGCACACTTTAAGAAATGATAAACATTTGTAAAACACACCAAGACTAAATATTTTTGAACACAGAATTAAAAAAAAATATTACTCCTGGACACATTTAACATCAGAGCCTATGCTCGAAAAAACTTAAAATATTTTATATTTTGACCTTCATTAATTCATACCATGTTATTGTGTGATGGGTCTGTCATGATACTGAGAAATGGAGGAATTTTAGTAAATGTTGAAAAATACAAAATTCTACAATGAAAAACCAGAAGAGTGACACTGTGAAGCTTTAGAAGCCAGAATTTGACAAATTCCGGAAAAGTGTAACAAAATAATCTTTCAATTAAGTTTGATTTAATCTGATGTCCCCCACACATCCGATGATGCAAAGACACGTACCCTCCTTTCTCGCTGTGATTCGCTGCATAATCACGTTTGACTCTGATCCTTTAATTGATGACTTCATGTGATAGTTAACAAATCGGATTATTAGTGACCTAGTTACATTCAGGAATAAAAAAAAAACTCTAGTGCGGGCCATTTAAAAATAACGCATCTTGTTAATCTCATTGTCATGTTCGCCCGAACCCCACGCGCCCACCATATGCTCCGAAAGGCCGAGCTCGCGCCACCCAAGCCCTTTATTCACCTCGCCTGGGTCAGATCCACAAAATTAACCATTTCTATGGAGCCACATACAAAATCCATCCCTATTTTAGATGACCTGTGATGCCCACAGTGCTTATTCCCCCAGGAAACGTTTTCTGACCACGCTAATCTAGCGCGTGTTGCTAAAAGTCTGCGTTAAGCCCGTCTTATCTAGTTTCCTGTTCTGCCTTTAAGCTTTTCCCTGATCAAGAGGCTTGGACACACAGCATTTACACACAAGCTGCTCCTTCACCTTACTATCTCATGTTGTGAAGTGTTACAAGATTTAGCGGCTAACTGGGCGGTTAGCTCATAGCTCCGTGCCAGTCCTAGCCACAAATCCCCGCCATGATCGGCCTGTGAGGCCAGCTGAGTTCCTTCTGAATGGATTGGCAGGACGCTGGGTGCGTGTGGCCCGGAGTGTGTCCGTTTGCACTTCACAGTCCTCGACAAGAGCGGCTCCCAACTGGAATTCTTCAACGGGAAACTTTTCCGACGGGTGTTCCGTCTCACACACTGAGATTGACACTGGCTTTGAGGAGACGTCACCCTTCCACTGTTTCTCTCACTAATGGGGTCTTTGCTCTCACCCTTCGCTAATCCCGCCTTATTTACATATTTGGTTGCAGTTTTTGTCTTCACCTGGCAAGCGGGGGAGGGGCTGTTAGCATCCCTATGCACATGGTCCTATTGTCCACAGGCAGATGCCCTTTTGCCCTCATGCCAACTTGGCAAGGTGAGGAGGGCACCAAGGGAGCGTTGCTGCCGTCTGGCTTTTGTCTGGTGGACGCCATGGCGGGTTTCACTCCCAGCGTGGGAAAGATCAGCCAGCGATCCAACTCGGCCCCTCGCATCCAGCCACTGCTGTCACCAATCATTCCCAGGAATTGTTGTGTGTTGTTTACTCCATCCAGACTAATGTTCCTGAATGTCTTTGCTGTTTTTTTCCTCCTGCAGGACATGACGACTATCGAGAAGATGTCGCACAGTTTGGAAGACGTGTAAGTGCTGAATATTTGTCTGCTTGATTGTTGATTGATAAGGGATTTATATTTATCAGCAATAGTGATTTATTAGGATTGACAATTTAACTTAACGCAGATTGTATTTATATATTATCAGTGCCTACAGTGAATTTGTCTTTCACTCACAAAAAATACATTTAAAGCCTAAGATTAAAATGACCTAATCAAATCATACTTCATTATAACGTACGTGTGTGTGTGTGTGTGTGTGTGTGTGTGTGTGTGTGTGTGTGGCCGGACTTGAAAACAAACTGCCTCTGTACCGTAATACATGAAACAAAAGCATACTGAACTCTTTACCATAATGGCTGAAGAGAGCAAGAAAAATCAGTGTTATCCAAAATAAAAATTTATTGCCAAATTTGCCATATTATTCTAGAAATTACTGCCTCAAAATTACAGCACAATTCGGGAATAAAAAGAAATTGTGAAAATCCTGGAGCGAATTACTGTATTGAGATTTTAATATGCGGATTATAAATATTATAATTATACTATAATTATATTAATTGTAATTTTTATATCAATATCAATTCACAATGTCAATTCACTATTGTAAGACTCAAATTGCTAAAGTTTCTATTGGCATTTAAAATTGTAGAAATATTCATTTACACCAACATTTTGTGGTACTGTATACGATTTTGTTTTATTGCAAAAAGTACAAAAGTTTAATTGGACTAAAAATAGAAATGACACCATTGTTGACAATGTATGTAAAGTCATTCCTAAACCAATTTAAAATTTTCTAAACCATAAAGTAAAAAATTGTTTTACTGTAAAGTACGGTATCCTATTAATTAATTAATTAATTAATTTCATTGTACATTCATAGAAGTAAAACACGTCAAGAAAAAGCCACGTCTAGCAATCTTTCAGTCTATTTAATGTGTCGTTCAAGTCTAAATACCCTGATCGACTGCTTCACAACAGCATATGATGGTTTAATGGACTTGACTTCCCCAGCGGAGCCCAGCGGTCCTGGCAGCAAGCGATGGCAGAGGTGTTTGGCACTCGCTGGAAGATTCTGTGGCTGCTGCCGTACCGGAGCAGGAAGCCTCTGAGACTGGCCCTGACGTCCCGCTCTCACGTGTAGACCCCGCCAGGAACCCATCCCCATCCTCATCCTCGGCCCTCATCGGATTCTCCAGGTTCTTAGGTTTTTAGAATGCACATCCTAAATCACATTATGTCTCGGATAATGGGGATGTGGACTTATTATTATTATTATTGTTATTATTATTATTATTATTATTATCCTGGAGACTGTGGATCTGCCTCAAGGTCAAGGTCAAGGTCACGTGGGGGGGGTGTAGGTGGAATGGGAGGAGTCAGTTTGACAGTTGATGGCCCTTGACGTGAGCCGTGACCTCTGCTGGCACTGGCTAAAAGACTCCACTGAAGTCCAGAAGCTGGTTGCTTAACAACACTCAAGCCCCCCACGTGAGGACCACTACCACGTACACACTCCTCATCCAGTCCCACTGCTGCTTTTGTTTACTTCACCTTATTGTTGCAGCGCTTGACGGTTCTGTGCCTTTTTTTTTTTTACACGCAAAATCATTGGTTTATATTCATGTTCTGATTTATTATTATTTTTTGTTTGAATGATTACTTTTAAGTTTGGGATGGATTTATTCATATTTTTTATTCAAGGATCTGTTTAAAATATTGTTAAAATATAATAACTAGTAGTACGTCTTTCTGAAACGTAAATCGAGTTTACAGAGAACGCACACAATAATTCAACTTAAAGATAAATATTTTCAATTATTTATTCATTTATAGTCGAGGTTGTTTCACCATATCAAATTAAATGTTTTATTTACAAACAAATCACTTATAATTGTAAACAAATCAAACATTTTTGCACATTTATTTTTTTTAACCAACATCATGACAAAAGTGCCTGTAAGACTAGTATACATTGAAATGAGACTCTTTAAGGAGACCCTGAGAAGACCCCCAGAGTAGGGGTTTGCTTTTTATGTACCATTCTGATCTCGGAAGCCATTTTTCACATTGTCTTTTACACGTCTACCAAATAATGTACATGTGCAATAGTGGCTTTCCTCTCTGAAGCTAAAGTAATTCAGTGACGCATGAGACTTTTATCTTGTAATAGTAGTTCTGATGTTAAACTAGAACTAAATAACCAAGTGAAGAACAACCTGACAACATTCCTTCAATAAAACTGAAACAACTTGAAACTGTATGTAGGAACAAAATCATAGTAAGTATTATTATGATGATGATGATGATGATGATGATTTATTATTATTATATAATTTTTTAGTATTTTCTCATGTATAATTTTACCTGCTACTTTAAAAAAAATATTTAGCTTTATTTTCATCTGTTTATCATTTAGCAACTAGTAATATCAGGGCTCATCATTTTCATGTATCTGGGTGCTTTAATTTTCCTTTTTTTTTTTCCAAACTCTGGGTTTTATTCTTTAACATGCTTGTTTGCCTGAAGTGGTTGTCAATAAGGGAAACATGAGCGCAAGCGTCTTCAAAGATGGAATCCATGACTTACATATTGAACTACTGTACTTTTCAAATTCCAGCACAACTGTCCTGCTTTTCTATTCCTGCTAGAATGAGTTGGTTATTACACTGGTACTGACGGCAGCATCGTAGCAGAAACTGCTGTTGTAGATGATGAGACATCATTCTGCTTATCTGAGTCTCTTCTACTGTTCACTGTTCATAGAGAAAATGCTTTGATTCAGGTAAAGGGTAGAAATGATTTATGGTTTTGTCAATGTATTGTTGTTTTTATGGGAGTTTTAAATATCAGAATTAAGTTATATTAGTATTTATGGAGTCTTTTTTAAAATAAAGGTTGTTTCTTCTCTCTGTGTTGTTATTTGCAACAGTTTCACTTGTTAAATTTACAACGAGTGTTTATTTTAAATTCATTACTCTTTCAAGAGTCCGGATTCAAGAATTTTAATTGTGATTGAATTTTTTTTTATTCAAATCTTCAATAACATGTCAATATGTTTTCTTAATTTACCTTTTTAGTTTTTACTTAATTGGTTTTCAGTGATTTGGACTGAACACATTTACAACAATTTAAAACGTTTACAATTGTATATATTTAAATGGTCAATATGTGTGAAAATATTTTTAATCGTTGTTTTTAGTGGTTAAAATATATCAATTTTATTTCCTTGGCAAAACAAGATTCAAATAAGGTTTATAATAAAATGATTTGTTTATTCAGTAAAAAGTAGGGTTGCGAAATACTATTTTAAGCTCAATTTAAAATATCAGTAGTTTTGAAAGTCAAGTTTTGGGTTAGTGTTGATAAGGATTGATTTCTGTTCAGAAAAAATCCAAAGGCCTATAAAATATAAATATATATATATATATATATATATATATATATATATATTTTTTTTTTTTTAATCGCATCACGATTTTCAATTGTATGATGCGTTTCTTCTATATAAAACAATTTTATAAATATAATTTTTTTTCCTATTTCCAGGATATTCCTTTCTGTCTATGTTTCTATCGCTTCTTTGTTTTTCTGATCAAGCTTTGGATATTTATTTTGCCATCTCCGCACACGCTGACCGTCTGGACACGGGCCTTGTAAGTCCGGATTTGTTCTGTTGAAGCACCGGGGTTTCTTGTTTGGCTTTTTGCGTCAAAAGCTTTTCTTGAGACAGTTAAACAATTAGCTCAGAGGCCTGTGAAAGAGATTACGGCTTCTGCCATTTTGGACACCCCGGTCCGATTTATCCAATGACGGGATTTAAGTTGTCAGCAAGTCCTCCACCTGGTCTAAAGCGGTTTCTGGTGAAGATAAACCCTAAGCCTTCGAAATCAGTGAGCGTTGTTGTGTTCTCGCTCCGATAAAGCGCAACGGAAAAACAATGGCACCACCACCGATCATAGTTGAGAGGCGTTACGTACATCTTCACATCTCAGACGAGGAGATTTGGAAACATCGGCTCTGGTTTATGGAGGGTTTTGTTTGGGTGGGGTTTTTTTGGTTTTGGCAAGAACAGCCCGGTGTTGGTGGTGGTGCTTTTCCTCTCAGCATCTCTATATGTGCCTGGCCAGACGCCCGATGCCCTTTCTGTGTCTCATGCCCTGTGTGTGCCAGGGTCTCTGTGGTGATAGGCACGGATCCACACGCGGCCCTGGTGACGGTTAAGTGCCAGTCGGAGACCCTGGCAACACAGATGTTTCGGTGGTCCTGGTATCTCACAAAGCAGAAAAACAGCCCAGCTCTGGGAGATTAGCTCTGTTTTCTCAAGGGCTTGGACCTTGGATCATCTCAGTTTGCCATTATTATTGGCAACATGTTGGGTTTTAGATCAACATTTAACTTGTAGTTTTTCCAGTACGTTCATAATAATCTGAAGCCTGACCTCACACTGACCCGATGGTATGAAGAACCTCAACAAATGACAGTGTAGAGATGTTCTGATTGGCTGAGAAATGGACGATGATTGGGAAGTGATCGTGTCCAGTCGATGCGAGAGATTGCATGTTCTCGTATTCTTCGGCAAAAGAAAAGCTTTGTGCTGTGTTGTACGCAGCTTGTACTTACATTTGTAAAATTATAATGAAATGATTGTCACTTTGGATAAGTGTCTATATGACTGTAAAGGTAATCAATTTCACTGGCAAAAATAACTTTACAGTACTGTTTTAATTACAGATTGAACTTGGGGATCTCAATACTTCAAATTTAAAGAAAGTTTCCGTGGAACAATAAAACAATTACTTATTACATTAAATATACAATAATAAAATCAGTACAGTAAACGTTACTGTCTACACTAGATGTGAAGTGATTCTTCACATACTTAACATAATAAATTAATTAAATATAATTAAATTAAATAAAATGTAAAACTATTACTTACAACAGTAAAAGTAAAGATCTTTTTTTATATGCTAAATGTAAAGTACTGTAATTCCTTACCATATAACATGTAAATACATTTTTTTTCTACACATGATGTAAAGTAGTTCTTCAAATCGTTCTTCTCTACAAAAGATGTAATGTAATTCTTCACATTCAAAAATGTGTAATAAATAAAAGACTAAATGTAATGTAAAAAAATGGAAATTTGAGTAAAAGCAAAGTATTTTTTGAGATTAGAGATTAGATTTAAATTAGTTTCTTTCTACAATAAATGTTTTTTTTTCCACATAAAGGAAAAGTAAAGTAATGCTTTACTACAGTTATAAAAATTGTTACAGTTAAAAAAATTGTTACTTATATTTGAAGTAACATAGTAACATAATATCTTACCACTGTAAATGTACTGTAACTCCTCACCACACTATAATTCCTCTAAACTAGATAATAGTGACGGTAATTTCTAATGCATTATATGTAATTTCTTATTACAATAATTTTATAAATAGATTTTAACAGACATTTTATAAGTATGTTTCCCAATTCTCCTGATTTGCCAAGAAAATGGTGGAATTCGGCAGCTCCAGAATTGAACACAACTGTAAATCTGTCAATCTCAGTATAAAGTACAAGTATATTTTAAAAATATAATTATAAATAAAAAATAAATAATTTAAAAGTATAAAATAAGTAAATCATACAAAATAACGACGAAAAAAACCCCAGGAGGATTAATTAAAGAACAAGGTACTGAGGAGAGACAGGTTGGGCAACTAAACCAATAACTGGGAAGATTAACCCGAAGATTAAATGACAACATTAGTATTCAATGTGATTGCCAATAAAATGAGTTAGGTGTAAACGCAAATGTAAACGTCATCAACTTCCAATATAAATAAAATTTAATGCAGTACTTCAAAAACCCTAAATACTGTTGGAATAGTAGATTTGCCTGTGTTTGTAAGGCCTAATACTGGGATTATGTAGACTACAGTGATATAGAAAACCCCATTATCAATGTACAGTGAGCTGTTAAATCTACCAAACGGACATTTGCCATATCTTGCAGTACGTGCTGGCAAAGCTTCTGCCCACGCAAACATACAACATCTATTCTGTTTGCCATTGTCCGTGGTTTCAGCAGAAACTCCGTCACCTGAGTCATGAGCCGGCTGATTTGGCTTCAGTGGGCTCTCTGCGGACCACCCGATAGCTTCAGACTCCCTTTGCATTCATCTAATCCATCGAGGAATTTACCTGCGACATCAAAAAGATCGAGCTTGTGTGGCGTGAGAGCGTCTTCCGCTCTGGCCAATCACGGCTCGGCGGGGGTCTACCGTGCCCACCAGCCGGTTTTCACTTCACCAGCCGGTTACCGTCATTGATTCCCGATGTCCGAGTTACGGTTTTATTAGTTCGCCCTAAAGCTGAAGTCATCCTTTTGTGCAGCGGGCAGAAAGGCGAGACTTCAGGGAGGATAAACTTAGTTGAGATGGGAGGAAAGGGAAGCCTTTTATCTCGGGCAGGCACTGTATTTTACACAATGTCCCTCCAGTGTAACCCAACAAAGAGCTCCTTATGTACTTCCTCCCGGCTGGCAGGTCTAATACTGCGGCGCAGGGGACGGTTGCGGGGAGACGTCTTTTAGAGAGCGAGAGGGCTTGGGATGGCGTTCCGGATAAGGAAGGATCCATTGAATGGCTGAGATGTGTGTCTGGGCCAATACCGACTCCATGTCCTCACCTCTCCTCAAAACAGACCTTCTCATTTCCTCTGCAACCCGATCGGCGTCAGGTACAAATGAGCATAATTAGCCGTTATTGGGGCCGTTATTGATGGAATGAGCAGTTGTGAGCAAAGGAAGGCGTGTGATTGAGCTGGTGTTTAACGGAGGGGCCTCAGACGATCCCACGGCCGCGCTCTCTCCCTTCCACGCTCGGATGCGTCCCGCGCCGATGCTGTCCGCTCTCAGTAGGGGCGTCTGTTGATTGGCCCGGCGTGTGTCCTGCGCTGTGCAATGGTGTGAATGACGGCCCCTGTCAGCACGGACGGGCTCCCCGGCGCTCGCCATTCTTCACATGAGTGACAGCAGATAGTGCCTCCCTTGAATTAGCCTGTGTGATGGCCGGACCACCTTATCCCCAAAGGGGGAAAAAACTCTTGGCTGGGATTCTATAATGTCGGCTTCTCGCCGGGAGACGGAGTCATGACCTTTGAGCAAGTGTTCGCTCTCGCCCAAAATGAATCTACAACATATCCCGATAATGGCAGCTCCATGGGAATCCATCCCGTTTGGACTGTATGGAAAGTTTTACTTTGTTTGGATTTTGTTGTTTTAAATATTATAGTGAACCGTTGCTGTAAATTATTGTTTCTTTCTTTTGTAAATTCAGTTTGTTCATGTGTTATCCAACTTTGTTCTGTAAATGTTTTTGTTTACTACTTTTTTATCCCCCTTATTTTTTATTTCTTTAGTATAAGTAAAAGTAGTGGTAACTAGTACTTTGCATTGTTTCATATTTTCTTTCAATGTTTTTATCAATTTTAATATAAATGTATCATTATATATAATAAATGCTTACAAACAGATTGCAACAAATTATTACAACCACTGTGTATGAGATCATTAAAGCATACTAATGTGATTATTATTTTATCTTTGTTTTTTATCTTGGTAAAACAAAAAAAGATTATTTGTTTTACATAAAAATATTGAAATATAAAAAATCAAATGATTTACTTAATTAATTTGATTCATTTGAAAAAATTGAATAGATAGAAATGGTCCTAAATAAATATTTTTTTTTCGTGATTAATATAATATAGATATATTTTTATAAAATATAATTGTATCTTTTTATTTCACATTTTTTTATATGAGACCTTTTTTACAAGTTGTGAACGTGCATTTAAATTTATCAATTTTCTTCAACTGAAACTTAAATAAAGCATTGTATTGAATAATGTATTTTTTTAACAATTGTATAAATAACAACAACAACAACAACAACAACAACATATTTTCAAGTGTGAACAAATTTACCTCAGGAGTTGCATGATTATACATTTAAGGAAAAAAAACTTTTACCTCACTGTTGTTCCAGGAATGTTACAATACAGTAATGTTACAATAACCTGTTACAATAAACATACATTTGTCTATATAGTATTTTTTATATCACACCTTTACAATTTCCACTTTAGAAGTATAATATCAGAATTCAGAACATGAAAAAACTACATATAAAACTGAATCACACAAATATAAAATACAGTATAAGTGCGCGCGTTTCTAATGTGCAGCTTCTCCTTGTGTCTGGTCGGCTCAGTAAACTGGCCTAATTAAACAAATGGCCACCTGTTATTGTTCAAGAGGACATCTGGCTAAACAAAAGAGGGAATTATGGCAATAAAACGTAATAGGGTGTCTAGAGGAGTGATATTTGGGTGGAAATTCCATTTTTACATCTATCTGACGGGAGAGCGTACAAGTCTAATGTGTCCCAGGAAGTGCGAGCCTGGGATTAGGGAGCATCTCTGGTCATTGCTAATCGTCAATTAGTAACAGACAAGAGATCTTTTCTCTTAATTGCCTGACGAAACTAGACATATGGGTCAGTATTAACCTTGAAACTGTGTGGATTTTAGTTTAATTTAGGATTTAGTTGAAACGATGCAGTGTTGCGTTCGGGATAGCGTGTTGCGTTTGTTGCTTTGATTTTACGCGTGGCTGTAGCAGGTGTTCACTTCTCGCCATCGCTTCCTGCCGTCTTTAGTTATTGATTTACTCATTGATCTTTTAGGAAAGTCGGACAGAAGTAGAGTAGAAGTCATATCAAATCTAGAGTCGGAAATGATAATCCTAATCCACTCAAGGCAAGAAAATACGATCGATCCAGCCAGTCAAAATCCAATGTGGGAGACATTTCACCACATAGTGAACTCACTGTAGAATTAGAGTTATTAAAGTCTTTCGTTGTTGATTTATGTTCAAGTTCAAGTTCTGAGGATTTGTAAGGCGCTTTTCACTGTTTTAACTGTCTCAAAGCGCAAAAAATGTAAATAAACAAACATGGATGACAGAAGCATTGTGGAAAGTTGGGATTAGATTTGGGCCAAGAGTGGAAAAGCAGCACAGTCAGAGGGATAAACGCGTCGGGTTTTCTTCAGAAATGCCACCTCGGCCGCTGAATGCCGGCCGGACAGTGTCCCGACTCACGAGACGGTCATACACAATCCCACAATTCACGTGAAGGGAAGCAGCTGCCGGCGGGAACATTCTGTGAGGAGGTGGAGGTTGGGAATGTGCTGCGGAGGGAAAAGGCTCGGGATAGGTTACAAAGAGAGTCCCAAACATGGAACAAAGCTGGCATTCAGCGTTAACCCCACTGCTGGCTGCGGAGAGTCAGGTTGGTGCGTACATCTGCAAATGTCAGGAGCAGCAGCGCTCCATCTCTGGCCTCCACGCCTCATTCCGGAGGAGGGCCACGGTTTGGAGGCCTGAAACATGAGGCTGTTTTGACTGTGGAGCCTGAACTTCAAGCCAGTCGGTGTAATCTTCTCATTAGATCACCGCGCTGGAGATTCCTTATAATTGCCTAATGTCCTCAAAGTCGCTTTACAGCCAAAGCTGAGCAAATGCTATTAGCGCGAGCCAATTATTACGTGCTAGCTGATGTGGCACCTCGCGCGCGCTCGCTCTGCTGGCATCAGCGTTCCTCACACCTGCAGCGTTCTCCACGATCTGGAGAATCTGGTGACAGACCAACTTCTCGTGAGGTTGAGCGGGGATACACGTGCTAACGTTGTGTGCGTGCTAATGTTAATAAAATTATTAATATTATTATGATATAAATGAGCAATGTTTTAAATCATTACTGTAATAACGTGCTGTGTAAATGTTACATAACAGCCAGAATCTTCCTTTTACTTGATTTGTATATTGATGACATTGTTTATTTTATATATAAACTTTATATATACTCTATATAATATATATATATATATATATATATATATATATATATATATATATATATATATATATATATATATATATATATATATATATGCTAAGTTGCTTTTAGTCTTTTGGACTGTTTTAGATTTTAATATTTATAAAATATTTTATGTTAGTTTTACTATTATTACCTTTATATGAACTCTGGATACTTTGCTCTTTTAACCTCCGCCCTCTTCTCTCTTTTTCTTTTGAGACCGTTAAAAACTGTGTAAAGCGCATTACAAATGCTCAGAACTTGAACTCTCTCTCTCTCTCCCTCTGTCTTTTTCTCTCATCCATCTCTCTCTCTCTCTCACTATTAATCTTTCTCTCTCTCTATCTCTTTTCTCCCTATTTCTATCCATCTCTTTCTCTAAAGATAGGTCTTCCACTTTCTTTATTTTTCTTCATTTTTTTTCTTTTTCTCTCACCTGTCCCTCTCTCTCTCTCTCTCTCTCTCTCTCTCTCTCTCTCTCTCTCTCTCTCTCTCTCTCTCTCTCTCTCTCTCTCTCTCTCTCTCTCTCTCTCTCTCTCTCTCTCTCTCTCTCTCTCTCTCTCTCTCGCTCTCGCTCTCGCTGTGTAAGTCTGTGATATCTGAACCGTGCACAGCTCTTATGTCTATGAAACTCCCCAGTCTTTGTTTGGGGAATATAATTCCCATTCGGGCCTCCTCACATTGACATAAAGTGAGGAACATTCAGGGGGAGAAGGTCTGTAATGGGTGTGTGATGATGTTGTAGGGGGTCTAAAACCACAAATTGTCAATATGGGGATGCAGCTAAACATATTTACCAAAGCTCCTGATTGGTTGTCGGTCCATAATGGTGCTGATCCTAAAAAGGGCAAAGATGAACCGTGTTTTTGTTTTCCACAGCTTTAAAAATTTAAGATTTGACTGAGCTGGGGGGGCTAGTCGTGTGTGTGTGTGTGTGTGAGGGAGAGAGAGAGAGAGAGAGAGAGGGATTCAGATCCTGATCCTGTCATTATAGGCAGTGCTGGAGGCTGGAGTCATCGCTGGAGTACAGAACTATGAGTGTGTGTGTGTGTGTGTGCGCGCGCGCTTTTTTTTCTCCCATAATGCAGTGTGATAAGGATTGGCCTACATGGGGCTGAGAGAGTGGCGTCTGATGAAGGCTTGATTAGTGTGTTATCTACTCCTGAGCTGCTCCTGATGAAAGCTACTGACGGTAGAATGGCTGGGAAATCAGCAGACAGCTCCATCAAATGGCAGCTATGTTATGACATGACAGCCAGAACCTGGTGGATGGTAAGTTTGGCGGGTTTTTTTTTCTCTTCTTCTCTGCGCTTTTTCTCCTCACCAATTATTGGTGACGTAACTCCTCCTTCAGAGGGAATTATAGAGGGTCTTACAAGTTGAGATGGACGCTTTTTCTGCTGGAGGAACTTTTAGTGATCGAGGCTAAACTTTTGAAAAGTGTTTTTACTTTTGCACAAAACAATTCTGCATTTATTACTGTAATGGTTATTAATATCATGCTTGAATTGGTATTTAGTTAACCGCGTGTGACGTTTAGTGAACTGTGATGGATAGCAAGGTCACTGGTGTCAGGTCAAGGTCAAGACCCTTGTTTTTATCGCAACTCACCTTTAGTCAATCGCCGCAGTCGTCTTTTCCTTTCTTTCATTCTCTTTTTCAAGGTAAGACAATCAACAGTCTGATAAAGAAAAGGTGGAAGACGAGATAAACAACTTTAACGCTGATATTCCGTATTGCCCATCCTGTCATTACGTAAGGCTCTGACCAGACGTTCTCTCCTGCCTTTGGTCACTTTAGGAACTCCGTCGCAGTAGACGTGGTCTTGATCTCTAGTTGCTTTACACTGACAATTTTTTTCGCTGTTTGTCTATTTCTCCTTCGCCGGACAAAAGGCTCTTGTTGGAGCTTTGCGTTTGATGAAGCTACTGGTGGTTCTTGTTACAAGTTTGAATATTAAATTCATTCCGTTTTCCATTTTATTTCTGGAAGGATTTTTTTTGCTACTAAGCGTTAAAAACGGTGTTTACATTGAAGCTAATAAAGCTAGCTTCTTGTTGCTAGCTTCAGCTTGTTGTTCTTTATTTTTTATAAATTTATATGTGTATAAAATGTGTATATAAGTACTTTTACTTGTTTTATCAGTTTATATATCAAATCAATTTTTTTAGTCATAATATAATATTCATTTTAATATCAACATTCTTAATTTTATTATTATTATTATTATATAACTTTTTTTTAATCAAATGTAATTAAGTATTATAACAACTAAAAACTATTTTGCCAAACTATATACCATTATAAATAGGAAAAAAAATGTTTGTGTATGAGAAAACTGATAAATGTACTTTGGGTGATGACTATAAATAAAAATAAAGGATACCTGTTGATTTTGCTGCTGTTGGTTTTTACTGCATTAATGCTGCTAATAAAGTATTGTTATAAACTCTGGTTTTAAAATTCAGGTAGTGGAATCACTGTTATTTAAATAAAACTGAGAATTGACAAACTGTACAAATATGCACAAATTTATGCATTGTGTACAGTTATTAAATATGTAGCTAAGAGCAAATTAAGTATTAGTGTTAATAGTTGTTCTATAAAAAGCAAAATATATAAAATACATTGAAATATTGTGTTACATATACTAAATTGATATTGTGTTATTTTAATACATTAATACATATATTAATATTGTGTTATTTGAAAACATAGTACTCTTAAAATATTTTAATATTAGTTATTAATAATAAAATTATTTGTTAACACAAAGCTTTTAGAAAACATATTCAGTTTGAAAAAGCATTAGAAAAAAAAATACCCACTTGAAAGAACAACACTTTATCTACACTTTAGTCTAGAAATTGTTGTAATAAACCAGTGTTCACTTGGATTAATCCTTTTAGAAAGACATTACTCGTAAATTAATCACGAGTGTGAACTATTTTCCAATATATATTCGTATAAGTGGAAGTATAATCCTTTGCTATTAATATTTCCCCCCAATATTTGTGACAGATTAGCACTTTATTATTGATACGCACTCAGCTGCTGACAGACACAAGCTTAAACACAAAGTCCAGACACGGTTTTAGCTTGAAGCGCTTGCAGAAATGTCAGGTCTGTCAGCAGATGCTGGGATAGGTTATGTGGAGAGGAAAGCAGCGTTTCCCACTAATCCCTGCAGCCAACAGGCCTTCATTAGGGTTGTCACTGCCTCACCCCCACTTTTTTGGTTTATTGTGGGTGTCCTTTTTTCGGCGAGAGTCCCTCTGTCTGGCTGGTTCCGTGCAGCTGGGAGAGCGATGTCAGCCTGCATGCAGCCTCCCAGCAATCTGGCCTTCAGACGATGCTCCTGCTCTCCTGCCGAATATGGGTCGCAGATTAGCATAATACCAACTAATCGTGAATAACATTAGCATTGAGCAAGGCAGTAATTAAAAGGATTAGCGGTAGGGGAAGAAATAAATGAGGAAATCTGGTGACAACTATGCTTAAGATATTGATTGGCTGGCCATCAGGTACTGCTGGGGTTTGATGGCTAGTGCTTAGTCTCTGATGTAGTAGATACTACTACTACTACTACTAAACGACACGGCTGAAATGAAAAGTCACGAGGTGCTTATTACTTTAATTCCAGCGTGCAACTTGATCACGACATGGGATTAGTATCAGCTGACATGATGACAGTGGTGACGTTGTGGTTTTAGATGGGTCACCTTGGTGTTTTTGGTCTGAACTCAAATCCTCTGGCTGATCTAGCCAGTAAACGGAACGGTTTGTCTGGACGCCAAACTCTCTCCGTAATCACAGTCTTAATTATTCCGGCTGTTGGGCAGCGCTTGCGTTAGTTTGATCCTTATCAGAGGGATCAAGCTCAACTTCCTCTGACTCGTCTCCGCCGGTAACATCAGAACAGTGTGGCGCTACTCTACACCTACGCCTTCTCTGTTGATTATTCTCGAAATGCCATTTTGAAAAACAAGAAATAAAGTTGTATTGGTTCAATTTTTTTCAATTTATTTGTAAAAGTGAGATAGTAAATTAATTGATTGTAAACTAAAAGCAAGCGAGTTGTAAGGGTGGACTAATGTACTGATTTGTATAGGTGCGCTCAAATCAACTTTGCAATCAAACTTTGTAATGTTAGCATGCCAGAAGACGTTGGCGTTAGTGGGTCGGCTTCTCCCTAGGTTTATTTTCTCTCACCACGCCAGAGAGGTTTTGTTTTTCCTAGCCAATGTTGCAATTATAGCTTGCTCACTAATCATAGCCATAGTCTTAACGCCTATGAACAATGGACACATTTGTAAATGTCTCTGTTTTTCCTAGTTCCGCGTAGTGGCTTAAAACCGCTGCATAAATAAACTGAAGTTGAACTTGAACTGAGTTGTAAAGGTGGACCAGTATTAAATGAGTTGTGTAGGTGGGCTCAAATAAAATGAGGTGTAAAGGTGGGCTAAAATTAACTGAGTTGTAAAGGTGGGCTAAAATCAAATGAATTGTAAAGGTGGGCTAAAATCAAATAATAATTCATGGAATAAAATGAAATGAGTTGTAAGAGTGGGCTAAAATTTACTGAGTTGTAAAGGTGGGCTAAAATCAGCTGAGTTGTAAATGTGGACTAAAATTAAACGAGTTGTAAACTTTGGTTAAAATCAAAAAAGTTATAAATGTGGGATCAAATGAAATGGGTTTGAAGGGTGGGCTAAAATCAAATGTGCTTTAAAGATGGGATAAAATCAACTGAGTTGTAAAAGTGTGCTAAAATCAGCTAAGTTTTAAAGGTCTGGTAACATCAACTGAGTTGTAAAGGTGTGCTAAATTCAAAAGAGTTCTAAAAGTGGGCTAAAATCAACTGAGTTGTAAATGAGGGCTAAAATCAAAAGAGTTGTAAAGGTGGGCTAAAATCCACAAGTTATATAACAATTTGATGAGAACTTTCTCTCCACGGTTTGAGTAAGTCACACGTCCTTTGCTATAGTAAGCTTATAGCCGCTAATAACTACAGATTTCTGGAATAAATCTGTTTGCTTTGGTTTCACGGTGCATCCTAAGGCAGATCTTGATCATGTTTCTCCCTGTATAAAGCATAAAGTTAAGCAGATTAAAGTTTGGCTGTAGTTCTGCTGCAACATTAGAGCTGCTTGCACCTCGTCTGTCTAACTCCTGTCTTTTCAGAGGGACTTTCTGTGTGTTGTTAATTTTGCATGTAATTGAACGTCAATGCTTCAGTCAGTGACCGACTGTAGTTTTATAGTAGTGGTAAAAGAGTGTAAACAGATAAGATCATAATTGATACTGTATCATCAATAGTTTTGCTGTTTATGAAGTATTGTTTTGTGTTACTTTTGTCATGTTCGCTCAAACAGAAAACGACCACAGCATATATTACAATTTTTCTGTGTTAGATTACACATGTCTGGCTAGGAAAGCATCTAACAGTATAAGTGCTACATTATAAAGTTTTTTCATATTAACTGTATTTTTGACATTTCTAAATGAACGCTAAAAACGTACCAATAACGGTTTCTCTTTAATACATTATGTTGCCCTACACCGTCAGGAAAAATACGTTTTGGTCTTGATTTTTTTTTTTAACTTCATTTCTCAATTTTTTTCCTTTACCCATTCAGTCGTTTTAATGTTTTTTGTAATATATATATTTTGCTTATATTAAAGTTTAAAATAAAGCTGGCATTCTCTTGAGTCATTGCTCTTGCATCGCACGCCATTCCAGCATCAAGCGCCTTCGTAATATCTGCAGCAAAACCTGAGGAGGCCAGAGTCTGTTAGCTATCTGTTAACTTGTCTTCTAGAGATCAAATAGAGGCCATTTTTCAGAGAATGATCGACCAGGGGTTCTTTAACTGCTACAGTGGTGTGTAGCCATGCTTGACAAAGATCTGCTTAGGGCAATTAGGGAACAAAAAGCCTCTTTGTTCTAAATAGAGTTGGGGGGTTGATGTGGGGACGTTGAGAAAGAAAGGGAGAAAGAATGAGAGAGAGAGAGAGAGTCAGTCAGGAAGACATACAGAGAATGAGAGAGTAAGAGAGAGAGAGAGAGAGAGAGAGAGAGAGAGAGAGAGAGAGAGAGAGAGAGAGAGAGAGAGAG
>MU204179.1:4422434-4462827 GCA_017309775.1 Paedocypris sp. Pulau Singkep
CACACACACACACACACACACACACACACACACACACACACACACACACACACACACACACACACACACCATTTTTCTTTCAAAGATGTAAACGATCAATATTAAAGCTAATTGTTACAAAAATGTAACGTGATTTTTATTTTTGTGTAAAATTAAATTAAAACTATATAGGAAAAAGACAAACATTAAAAAAAAAAGATCATTCATACAGTAAGTGAATTTATTTGTTTATGGTCAAATATTCTTTTAAAATTCACCTGTGTCGAAAACATTTCAATAACATTCAAAAAACATTTCGCGGTCTTAAAATGTAATTTACATGACAAATCAGAAGTAATATTCAATTGATGTGACGACTTCATCGACTAAAATGTATCCAGCAACATGAAAACATGCAGCAGTTATAAAAGTTTGATCGATGAAGAGAAAAAAAACGGGCAGCTTGTAAGACATCGAATATGAAAACACACAGAAAGTATGAGCGGTGGCGCTGAAAGTCTAGTTTCTGTATTGCCTGTATTAAATGAAGCGAACTTACGGAGGCAGTGTCGAGGTTTTCTGCACGCGACACATATCCAAACACACAACCACACGTAGACCAAATTAATACAAATCAGCAGACGGACAATGACGTGTTAATCTTAGTATCCCACTCGCCGCTAAGACCGTTAGAGTTTGTGGTAAAATTTGGAGTCCTTGAATTCGCTTCTTCTCACACTCCACCTCCTCTCTAAATACCCCAACAAGCAGCCGAGTGTTTGTGTTCATGCAGACTTCTGGAACTCACTGATGTGATGTTTATCTAGTGTCAAGTTAGACAAATGTGACTTTGAGTCCTGCTTTAATTACCGCAAAATATGCGCGAGGACACTTCGCAACTTTTGCGCGTGCCCAAGACGATAAATGCGAGAAGACGCAGCTCACCATATTTACGTGATTAGAAATATACAAGAAATTACAAATGTTTTTACATAACGGACAAACAACCAATAATTTATCAAATAAATAAAAGAGAATGGTTAAATTAATTAAATTTCCTTAAACGTATACATCTGTTTGTTTCTTTCCACACACACGCACGCACACCTGCGCGCGCACACACACACGCACACGTACGCGAACAATAATTTCAAATAGTTTGTATTATAATGCAGTATCTGCTCCATCGAGACCACTGAGTTTGAAACGTGTGGTCGACTTTATGTCTTCTGGATCAGTGCCATTATTGTGCTCTTTGAGAGGTTTTTTTGTCCCCTGTTAAAATAAAAAAAGCCTTTTTGTAAAACATACATCACTTGTATCAATATTTTAGAGCATATTTTTTTAAACATATACACATAAATATATAAAACACAGTCGACTCCCGTTAATTGGGACAAAATTGGGCACGAGCACATTGATCTCAATAAAGTGACACACTTTTACGTTATGAGATATGATGTAGTCTTCGGGATTTCTAAAGATAAAGCAGCGGCCCAATTAAGCGGAGTGGACTGTATTTTAGTTATTAAGTTAAACAGGCCTTAAAATAGATATTCTGACGTCTAACCACTGTTAGCGACTGTGGTTAAGCGCCTTATAAATCAACCATAATTGAATTGAATTGATTGATGAGGGAGTTGTCATTTTTGTAGAAACGCAAACATTTAATCTGAACTGAAGACGTTAAATTAAACTCACCAGGTCTCGCTTTGATGAGACTTGGTCAATGTTAATGGGCAAATTGTGACACTGCCTGTCGAGCGGAAGTGAGGGGCCTTGGGCACGGGAACGCGGCGCGGAGCTCCGCCTCTTTCCCAGCCAATCAGAAGCGAGGAAGTAATTCCAAACGCGCAGCTGCGTCTGTCCGCTGTGAGCAGCTACTACCGCGCGTCGACAGACAGAGAAAGTGAAGGCGCAGACCTACCCACTTCCAAAACTCAGCCTCTTCTGGACGCCGTTCAACTGCAAAAAGCTATCCAAAAGACTGACTTGCAGAGGAAGGAAGATAAAAAAAATATCGCTGACTTGATTTTGCCGCCTGTCTGCCAAGAATTCTCTTCCGGTGTTCGTTTTTGTAAGCACTACAACGTGACTAGATAGAGAAAGAAAGAGGGAGAGGAAAAAAAAATAAAAGCACGTTTTTTGAACTTGAGACATGTGAACGTACCGGCTTCAGTTTTCATCCGGCCTCCAGGAACCCCCTTCAGTTCCATGCAATACAGTGCAATGGTACGTTACGCTGGGAAACTGTACTTTATTAACGCTTGTGAATTTCTTAATCTGGTGTCTTCTGTGTTGTCGCGCGCGCGGAACTTCGGGTTTCGCGGGTGAGACTTTACGTCTAGATTATTTATGTCACACGTTGGCAATCCTCCTATGTGGGTCATATCATTGTGTCAAGTCTGGTTTGTGCTTTTTGGCATGAGTCCTGTGTTAACTTAAACTCTCCCACATTGAGTAGCCGCGCACTCCTGGCATGGAGCGTTGCGGGAATACCTGGGCAAGTTGTGTCGGCGTTTCCCCGCTCCACACTCCCTCCATTAAAGAGGCTGATCTCCGTAATGACACTTACAGCGTCTGTCACACTTTCATTAACCCCTTTGGCAGATTATAATACGGATTAATGTTAAAAACCGCGCGCGTGTGTTGCCGCTGCAGCCGGTTTATAAAATAATCCGGCGAAACTAAAATACGGGTCGCGGTTTTTCTCAATTCGAATATCAATCGCGCTGGCTCCGTGTCTCTTGAACGGAAGAGGTGGGGGGCTTCGGCGACTCAACTTTTTTTTTGCCATCGTTATATAAGTTCCTGCACACTGAACAACATCCCGTTATGTCTGCTCTTTCGAGTGAATCGCGCGTGGACTGTGTAAATTCACAGATTATTCACTAGCGCTGTCAGGTTACCTTTTTAGGGTTAATGTGCCGTTAAAGCTGCAGGCCCGCACTTGCGCGCGCGTTTCAAGAAGCCGCGCACGTTTTCGTGCGAGTAATGCCAAGCCATTTAGGTGACACCTAAAATGATTAAACCCAATGTTGTATTTTACAGAAGTGTAAAGAGTACCTGAAAACTACACTTGAGTAAAAGTACGATGTTTTACTGTAAAAAAAAAAAAAAATACTCCTTTACAATACAACTCACCAATTCCAAGAAGACTTGAGTAAAAGTCGTAGTATCCAATTTTAGTCCAAAGTATCCAATTTTAAAATAACTTAGGTATTTTACTCGTACTGAATTTAAGATAAAAAAAAAAAAACACCAACTAATGTGGGAAAAAAAGAAATTCTTTATTTATGAGGTTTTATTTCCGAATCCCATTTTCCTAAAAATTTAACACCCCATAAATAGCATCCAGTACCTTCAGCAACCTGCAGACGGCGATAGCGCCTTGTCCGCCTAAGAAGTTATAACCGTGTTAAGAAATGATGTCAGTAAGGGTCTATTCAAATGTAGTGGAGTAAATTGGACACATAATGAAAAATGGGATTAAATAGAGAGTAAATGTTGCTTATATATTAGTAACTCATTTTTAGCCAAAAATACTTAAGGTAACAAAGTGCATTTACTCAGGTACTTTACACTTGTTTATATACTATAAGTATCACTTGAACATTATTTTACAAACCAGAGTTTTTCCTCGCCCAAATGTTTAAATTGTTGCCATTTTTTGTCTAAATAGACATTAAAACTAATATGTTTATACTTTTATGTTTATGTTTTTAGTATCGCTCTAATGCATGATTTAACGGCTTGATATATAAGGCACTCACGATTAAGTGGGACGTATCTTAAATCTTCATATAGTCAATGTCACAGAGGTTCAGTCGAGGTGGGCTGGGGATATGGCTTGCTGGAAGAGGAGGAGTGTGACTGTGTAATTAATAGGAAAAAAAACTTCAGACTGATTTGTTGGGCTCCAGCAGACTAGAGGGTGTTACCGGCCCGTGTTATATCGAGTTTGGCAAACGGAGAATCAGAAATAAGGCGCGTTTAAGTTATCTCACTGCGCCGGCGTATTTTATTCAGACTGCATTGTAAATTCAACGCTCCGATTTCAGCGTGCGCTTTTTCTTGCTTTCTAATATTCAACTACGCGCCGCGTTGATCACGCGCGCTGTGGATGCGTCCGTCCGAGCGCGCCGATAACCGCCCGGTTCTGCACATAGTCACCGGGATCGGATCTCCAGATCTTCTCCGCGGAAGGGAAAGAGCGCGTGTGCTTTTTGAATGAGGATATCAAGCTTTTCTCTGAAGTGCACGGGACCGCACGAGCTCTGAAGAATGAAGCGATAATATTCAACATCCCGTTAAACCTCCAGGACAACCTTAACCGCGCGATCGACGATGTATTCGCCGATTTGTCTTACACAGGTATAACATTTGTTTTTGTCGTGTTGCAGTTTTGGAAGACTTTTTCTTGCGCACGTTTTGCGGTGCTGTGCTGTGTTTTACGCTCATTTAAAGTTTTAATTCATTAATATAGTTTTAAAGGTGGTGTTTATGCTGAGGCATAGAGTCCGAATTGTTATGCATATACCTTTGTTAGAGAATCGATAAGAATTAACTTTGTCCTGGATGCGAAATTAAATTGGCACATTAATAAGCAAACTTAGAATTTAATAGAATTTCTTGAAAGTGAAAAATGATTCTAAGTTTGATTATAAATTTGGTTCTTTTATGTTGGACAAACATACTATAATAAAATGCTGTTGATCGCTTTTATTTCTTTTTGCTAAGCTTTCCATCATTAAGATTAATGACACGATTCTGCAAGATTGGTTCCTAGTCAGGAGATAACCTGCAGTTTGATCACAATATATAGCAATATTACAATTTAAAGAAACCTGAACAGATTGTCTGCTAAACTTGTCTTTATATGAATGCTCCAGATCAATGTCAAATCCCATTTTATGGGGATTTGTAAATTGCTCAAATTATTTATCTTTAAAGATTAGCTTGATTAAACAAGGGTGATTTATTTCTTGGACAACAGAGACTTTCTCTTTCTGTTCTTTTACACATGGCTGTTTTACTCTCAACTTTCTTTCCTCTTGGTTTGATGCTTTAGTTTGTACTGGAAGCTTCTATCCTGCAGTGAATTAAGATGAAAACAATGATAAGGTTGATTCAGCTTTGGACAGAGTCAGCCGACTTTGGCTGACACAATTTTACTGTTTATATTTTCCTTGGCATGAGAGAGTGATTGACTAAGATAGGTTGAGAACAGAGGAGCTCCTGCCTGCTCGTCTCTTGACACCGTGTTGTTTGAAAAAAGGAAATCGAGAATGTAGTATATGTGACTTATTCGTGAATTTTACTGACATTTGTTGTATGATTTAAGTTTGCAAGACTTGCATGTATACATTAAAACTGATTTTTTGAATTTGTTATTTTTAATTTTTGTATTGATTAGTATTGGATTATAATGTGGAGAGGAAGACCTCTGTTTTACCTCTTTTTTTACATGTTTTATATATACATTTTTTAATACTGATTCCCATTGCGGCCTATTAACCATTAGCACAGTTTCAAATTTACTAAATGTAAATAGCTCGAGTAATTGACTTTTGCTTTTAATGTTATTTTTAAAGAAATTTGTATTTTAAATGTATTTACGGTATTTATTTTTTTTACAATTCAATTTTTTTTAGTATTCTAGTATCATAAATAATTTTCACAGAATTATACTAAAAGCATAAAAAATATTTTAAGCTGCAACATGAAAGTAAATTGTTATTTTACCCATAGAGAAATATCGTATTTTCATCATAAAAGTGAATTTTTATGGTATTCCTAATTCATTCAGCTGAAGTAGTTTTTTTATCTTTTGAAGGTGTTTCTTACATTCTGGAAATCTGTGAAAGCTCACACTCTTTGGCGACATACATTTTTCTCGTGAAACACACAATTGCATACTATGGCATGAAGGATTGCGCACACATTCCTGCGCTGTGCTGTTTGCATGGCGTTTCTGCAGTGGTGGAGTGTGGGCTGTGTGTGTGGGACCCTGACTGAAACACAAGCAGTCGTGCACTGGTTGTGGTTTCCCGAAGAGCAGCCGCCTGCCTGCACGCTGAACAATATGCGGTTTAACTCTTCTTCCATCCATTCACTGCAGTCTTTGTTCATATTTCAGTGTGTCGGTGGAAAAATCACATCGAGGTTTGATGAGTGTGTGTTATGCTGTGTTCTCGATTTCACTGCATTGAGATTATTTGCTTGCTTTTCCTTTTCTTTGGACATTTCTCGGAGCTTTGGAAAGCTTTTGCTTTCAGTTGGTTGCCAATTGGAGTTTTTCGTTTTTTTTACTTGCGTAATGTTATTTATATTTTAGACTTAATATGCCATTATTTATAAAAAAAAAAAAAAAAATGCTGACTACAATTATTTGTAAACAGTAAATGGAGTGTTAAATTACAATTTGCTTGAGCGGATCATTGTTAGAAGCATAGCCAAATGTATTCCATTCTGGCTTATGACAAGTGAGATGCAAATAAAAAGGACAGTTTTCCAAAAAAACAATAAACTAACCAAACAAAAAACAGTTAGTTGTTGAATATTTCATATGTTTTTTTTTTTTAATAAACTAGACAGCAAAAGCAAAGGAGCACGTTTGTGACGTTAAGAACTTTTAAGCCTAAGTTAGATTTTCATTGTCCATATCAGACTGATTTGACAAGTTTTCAAGCTATTTTGAATAGCAAAAAAATGGCTAGATATTATTTTACAAAACGGGGATTTCCAGGTACGTGGCATGTTAAGCAGACACGGTAGAGAAACGTCCACTTCAAGTCGCAGTTGAAAGAGTTAGTCTCTGTACGTCTGAACTCGCAGACAAAAGACATGTCCCCAGTTGTTTTGATGTGTTTGGAAGTGTGGTTCATGGTAGCATTCACAACTGTCCTTGTCCAGGCATTCAGCGTCTCTGTAAAGGCTCTTCCAACATCCCGTGAGCTTCTGTCGAGCCGCTTCAGGAATACAGGATGCTTTGATAAAAGATCTGGAAATGTAAGAGGGGGGGGTGGTCTGGGCTGTCCTGGTCCAAACACACTGACTGGAGCTTTGAGCTTGGCTGGAATACCGAGTGCGAGTGTGTGTGTGTGTGTGTGTGTGTGTGTGTGTAAGAGAGAAGAGGGACTGGTGATTCTGTAACTGTCTGCTCCACACTGGCACGGTGTAAGCAGACACGCAGTAAACACTGGCATCCTTTTTATGCCCGTCACCAACACCTGCAGCTCGGCCACCGGCGCTGGAAATGGTAGATGAATGTTTTCTTTGTCATTAGTTAAGTACATTTTCAAGACAAATCAAGAACATGTTGCAGTAAAGGAGGTGGTTCTTTGTCAAGAGTTGCACTCGTTTTTGAATCAGGAACCCTTCATTTGGATCACTTGTATCTTCTCGTAGAGTTGCATTCTTTTTTTTTTGTTGTTCTTTGGCTATTCAAGCCGTTGGCGGATTCAGACAGGAAGCCATGCCAAAAGGTCACTTCTGCTCCTGTTCATGTTTTTCCTCTCTCCCTTTCTCTTCTCAGGATGAGTTTCATCCCTTCATCGAGGCGCTGCTCCCTCATGTCCGTGCCATAGCCTACACCTGGTTTAACCTGCAGGCGAGGAAGCGCAAGTACTTCAAGAAGCATGAAAAGCGGATGTCCAAGGATGAAGAGAGGGCAGTGAAAGACGAGCTGCTCAGCGAGAAGCCAGAAATCAAGCAGAAGTGGGCGTCCCGTCTCCTGGCCAAGCTGCGCAAGGACATCCGGCAGGAGTTCCGGGAGGACTTTGTGCTCAGCGTCACGGGCAAGAAGCACCCGTGCTGCGTTCTGTCTAACCCTGACCAGAAGGGCAAGATCCGCCGAATCGACTGCCTCAGGCAGGCCGACAAAGTGTGGCGGCTGGACCTGGTGATGGTCATTCTGTTCAAAGGTATTCCGCTGGAGAGCACAGATGGAGAGCGGCTGGTCAAGTCCCCGCACTGCACCAACCCGGCACTTTGCGTCCAGCCGCACCACATCACTGTCTCGGTGAAAGAGCTGGACCTGTTTCTGGCGTACTACGTCCAGGACCAAGGTAAGCCAACGAGGACGTGGATGGAGAGAGATTATGGAGAAATAGCTTTTGTATATTAGAGGCTTTTCTTATGTGTTTTTAGAGAATTTTAAACATTCTTTCAGTTTAAATACAGTTTTCCACATTTTATGGGGTCTCGTCTGTTTTTCAAATATTATTAATATTTACATTCTAACAACACTATGAAACCTATTGTTGGATAAAGTTCAATACCTCCAGAAATTACCTTTCGGACCTTTTTTTTATAGTGAAAACTGAACTACATCAAGCCAGGAGAATACAAATGATCAATATTATATTAACGAAGAGCTCAATATTATATTAGCGTTTTTATAGTTTTGTTTAAATTATTTTATAAATGTTCCATTTTTTTTATTTGTTCTAGGCATTTTCACTACTTTGACAATATACACTTTGCTTATAAATCAAAAAGTTATAAATGTGTTTTCAGTGCTCATATATACCAATGCATTTCAAATGATTAACATTTTTATTTACATTATAAATTTTATATTTTTAAATTAATCTTCACTGATGACCACCGCATATTCCAGTAATTTCTCATTTGCATATATTCTTGTCTCAATAATTTCTCAATACTCTCATCATTTCACTTTCATACTTTCATACTTGAAATAGTCACTTTGAACAGTCATAAATGCAGCCACGAGTTTGTGCTGGTTGGGTTCTCGTCAGACACAGCGCCTCCATTTTGTGAAACTGAAGTGCCAGGGTAAGCAGAAGGCAGAGCAGGGGACAATAATGGTTGCCACTGGCACCATGGTTGGCATCAGAACCTCTATTGTGTCTTTGTGAGATGGCGTGTATTCGCCCGCTGGCGCTCCCAACAGCCAAAAGCGCTTGTATGTTGCTCAGAATGGGCACAAGTCAACTATTTAAAAATAATATACTAATAATTCTAGAATATTTCTAGATTTTTCTATGTACTAGAGATGATTGTATAACAATAAAATAAATTATTGTAATTTAGAAACATTCTTTTGATGTTGATCCTGGTTGTATTCTCTTTTTTTTTTTTCAACACCACAGTTTTAAAACGTGATCGTTGATGGAACTTTCGGAGCAAACGACAATTTGGTGTTGTGGACTCGCTGTCTTAGTGCGGCACATTCTGTCCCAGACAATACTCGCGTCTTATGCCAGAACATCCAGGACGGCCATTTTGTAAATGTGATGCCAGGAGAGCAGTATGGAGACGCCCAGGCCGAAAAAAACGCCTTCCATGCACCATCAATTGGATGGTTGGCCTGCCATTTCTACCAGCAATAGTCTGGAAGCTGTCCGCATTTCCTACCATGTCAAAGCGAACGGAATTTTTTGCTCACGTTATGGGAATATCTGTTTAGGATTATGTTCAAATTACAAGCCAAAATTGTGCTTTGTTCTCAGTTGATTCCAATCCGTATGCTAACGTCACTGTTTCCCCATCACACACTAGACATGTTGAGTGTTCTGCGTGTCAGCTCGTCAACCCGCTAGCGCTAGCATTAGCACCTCTGTGAATGCCCAGCATAATGCCCAGTGTAAAGATGGGAGGACGGGAATGAGGTGGGCATCATGCCATGCCCTGCCTCTGCGCCATGGCATTGTTCCTGCGATGCTTTGCTCTCTTCTCTTACAAAATAATAATTTTGTAATTAAAGTTTTACTGTAAAACATTCATGGAATTGGATTTCAAAATATTTATTTATTATCACAGTTTTTTTTCGAATGATGTAATCTTATATTACATGCCGATTTAGACAAAAATGTCTTCGGAACTAGTCGTTCTAAATCCACAATGGACGTGAAAGTCAAGTTTGTACTTGTGGAGTGAGTCTTCCCAAATTTTTTAAATCAACACACACCTCTCTTATTTCAGAAAAAAAACCCCGGCTGGGATTGTTTATTTAAAAGGAATGTGTTAGGAATAATTATTAATAATTAATAATAATTAACAGTGCAAATTATTTTTGAATAGTGACTAAGCAGAATTAAGATTTAAAAAAAAAAAACACCTGATGTTTTATTTTAAACAGGCATTTTGGGTTTTTTTGAACTGGTGCCATGTATATTCCAGTCCACTTTGGAATATGTTCACAGACCTTTATCTCGGTGTTTAGATTGCCTTAAACATTCAGTAGGTTTTTCAAATAAACCAAAAATATCAAAAATACTAGTGCAAATGAAGTGGCGCTTTAAGCATCTCCGAAATATTTACATTCTGTCTGGGAGTTGCTTCAAATATTTAGCCGCTCTGTTTTAAACAAAGCAATCTGAGAAATTAATTAGCAATTTATCAATTTATTCAAAATTATTTTTTTTTTGCTCTTTTGCGTGAAGGTGTTTTTTTTTTTTTTTTTATTTTTTTTTAATAGTTTTTATGATAATTGCAAAGTCTGTAACATCATTTTCATTGCAGAGGTGTCTAGATCTGAAGTCCTAGAGTTTCTCTTCAGTGGCCTGTGAAGTAGCCGGTTCTTGTAGTTTTATTGGCTGCCTTTCTGGTGTCAGGTGGATTATTTCTCATTTGTTCTAGCATGTTAAAGAGGCCTGCTTTACGACTGCAGGGTTTAGCTTTTGCCCTCGGTGTCGTGACCTCGCTAAAGATGCGGAAGGTGTCATGTGAAGTTTAATTGACCACAACAGATCTTTTAAAACAAAGCCGACGGCCTGCGGCACGTGGGGGAAGGCCAGGGGGTCGTTTGAGGGGGCACCTGGACCCCCAGCTCACTCCTGACCTCCCGACGTCTGGGTCAGCCAAGCGGTTGCCAGCTCCTTGAGAAGAGCTGGTCATTCATCAAACTCCCTCAGTGAAGTTGCCAAAGCCCCCCATCGCATGAATACTCACACGCTAAGTTCCATATCGGCTCTCTATAAGCCCGTGTGCGCTGTAGAGGAGCCTGTTTGTGCCTAGTTTTCCGGCTGACTGAGTACATGGCAGGGTCAGGAGCAGCCGGCTTGACCCGCAGGTCATCGCCCCTGTCAGTGATTAAGTTCTGCTTGTGGTTTCTCCCTTTCACTGTCTCCCGTCCATTTCCCAGGGAGTGTCACTGATGAACGTGTAGATTTAGCTTGAGTTATTTGCGTCGTGTTTGAAGCACTTTTTACAACAACCGAATTTTGCAACCGACAACACTTGTGAAACAGACAGAGAGAAAAGTAACAAGTGTACAACAAAATAAAAGTATCAAGTTTCAAAGCCAAACCATAAAGCCATAAAAAGCAAGAAGAACCATTACAATTCTCTAACAGAACTAAAACAGAAGAAAACTTTTGGCTTAAGGATTTGAACCAAAAAAATGGGAGCAGATATTTTTTTGGAGAGGACGTTTATTTCACAACCTAGAAGACACTACTGCAAAACCTGAGCACACTTGGATGTAAAATGTGGATGAGGAATTGGAAAAAGCAATCATGTATTTAGAATTGGAGTGCAAAATGAGAAGATTTTCTTTTGAGTAGCTTGACAATGAAGAGCTTTCAAAATCACAGAGCAGAATTGTAAATTTTACAAAAGACTTTAGTCACAGTCGATCAAGTGATGAATTATGAAGACCCAGATAAAATGAGCTACACTAGTCCAGCCATGAAAAACCGCATGATTTTTTGCCATGGAATAAATCGGGTTTATTTTAGCATCAAGTCTTGATGGGAAAAAACTACTTTTCACTGAAGTGAAGTGAACACTCAAACCCGGAGCAGTGGGCAGCTTTAAGCCATGGAGCACGAGGGGCATGTGGTGGTCAGTGTCTTGCCCAAGGACACTTAATTGATACCCACCAGAATAATGGCGACTTTAGAGGGGCGTTTGCGGAGAGGAAACAGACAAAGTGGTCTCTGAAAAGTTTGCAGACGTTGCTTTTTGTCGCCTCGTCGTTTTTGGCCAGGCCCTGATTTGCAGGACTCACTGGTGCAGCATTAACTCTTGTGTCCTGCGATAATGAGAATGAAACGGACAGCTGGCCAACAGAGAAACATGTTGACAGTTTGAGGCCGTAAATGAAAGCTTCTTGGAAATCCGCTGTGGAAGTACAAGTGTGTGGAATTTAATAGGCATTTGTTTTTGTTCAGCCATTTCTTTCTTTATTTGCTAATTGTTTCCAGCGAGCCTGTGTGCCAGTGGCAGCGCTGCGTTTGTCCTTTGGAGAGAGACAAAAGTGCTCGGCAGCACATCCCCTCCATGGCCCGCAGCTACTGACTTGCTCCCAAAAATCGGTACAGATGGTCTCTCTCTTTCTTTTTTTGTTCTTTTCCTGTTTCTTTTCTGAAGCGAGCATTTGTTGCTGCTTTGCTTTAAAAAAAAGGGCTACAACGCACGACTTGGTTTCAGTTGTGGAAATGAAAGGCAATAGCTTCTGTTTGATGTTTTAGTACACTGGTGTACCGCCACATTAAACATAAAAAGGGAAGGCGAAGGAGGGAGGGTGTCGGTGGATCAGCGAATAGGATTTGCCTCGACGACTTCCATCCAGACGATAATCTCTGTGTGCACTTTTCCCTCAATGTTTCACCGGCCGATTCCCGTTTCTTTGCATTTCCAGTTGACTTTTTGTCCCGGACAAGGTCTGAACTAAGTGGCAAAAGCAATAAGCGTCTGTATGATCTTTTCCCCCTGCTGCTGCACTTCACTATATAGCCACGGGAGATTTACGGTGGCACATAAAGAC
This sequence comes from Paedocypris sp. Pulau Singkep, assembly GCA_017309775.1. Lineage (NCBI taxonomy): Eukaryota > Metazoa > Chordata > Actinopteri > Cypriniformes > Paedocypris > Paedocypris sp. Pulau Singkep. Next base: position 4,435,153 of record MU204179.1, read on the forward strand.
GGCTGAATGTCAGGAAACTCGTGCAGTCTGATCGCTGATAAAGACAGACAAATGCTGGCCTTATTTAACCTGCGCCATCCGTTTGGCTTAACTTGGAAGAACCTGATCTCCTTCTGCTGGAAGCAGCAGTACTGGGCCATCTGATCACATCCAGCCAAGAGTGTTTTATGATGTAAGCTTTGCAAGAATGTAACGGAGAAACATCAGGCGGGTTTTGCAGTGGGGGGATCATGGGATGCTTCTGAGATGTGCTGAGCGGGTTGAGAGGGGGTTGAGGTCGGGCTGCGTTTGTGCTAAGCGAGCAGAGGCTTCGCGGCTGATTAGTATTCTGCATGGCCTACGGTAATTCGCTCACGGAAAAGCCATAACCTATCGAACACATTCCCTTAGTTTAATCCATTTAGAGCTCCCTACTGCTCTTTGGCCCTGCTTATTGATTTCTCCCTCTTCTGTCTCTCTCCCGCTCGCTGCTTGTCCTCGCTCTCGCTCTCCAGTGAAGTTGTTGGTTTAATTCAGCGGTTTAGTGTTACTCCACATGGCAAAAACTTCCTCCTGCACTGCTCTTCTGTTTCTCTAAGGAATTTCAGTTATCTTCTTGTCTTGCTTTTTACTAATTTTTTTTATAATTCTACACAAAACGATTGTTCTATGATTCATTTTAGTTGATTCATTTATGAAGGACATTTAAAAATAAAAATTGCAACCAAAGTGCTGTACAACAAGTGTGAAATGAAATGACTCCATCACAAATTTGAGTAAATATATATAAATAGTATCAAGTATAAATCCCAAACTATAACAAAACTACCAAACTAAACTTTCACTGTATAAGCAATAACACCATCAAACACCATCTAAAAAAAGATACAAATTAAAGCAGATTTGAATAACAATACAGCAGATCTCAAATAAAAAAAGCTGAGAAAATATAAACGAAGAAGAGAAAAAAGGATTTGTAGGCGGTAAAGATATAGTTAAAATGGTGCGTGAACAAATCTATGTTTATGCTTTTTATTCCTTCTTTAACCTGCAATGTTATCTTTTTTTTCACAATTTACTTCAAGTTAAAGCATTGTGAAATTTGCGAAACAGGCCTCTTGAGTTCATATCTCTGCAAACAAGTGTGCGTGTGTGTGAGTGTGCGCACGCTATCTCCAGGACTTTTGTTGACTGGAAAGCTTCAGGCTTAAGCTCACCGTAACCTCCCCTGCCTTCCTTCAGTGCGATGTGTAGAGGAATCTCTGTGGTGGCGTGGCGTGGGTGCTCTTCATCTGTGAGTGTGTGGTCGGTAGATGGATATTCCCTCAGGAATGCTTTATCAAAAATATTCCAACCACAGCGTTGAACGTTGACTGATATGCCGGAATCTGCTAGCGTGAAAAACACAAAATGTATGTTGGAAAGTGAACTCCTATTTTCCAGACTTTCCTGCTTCGACTCTCTGCTTTTGTTTGTTTCTTCTTCTCCTTTAAGACTTATCTTGCTTTACTCAAAGCCACTTCCACCAACCACGTCATCGCTGCAGACGGAGGCTTTGTGAGAACCCAGAGTGCATTGCTGATCCCTGGGGTCCTTTTGACAGGAGGACCGGCAACCCCCACCCTCCCCTCCGTCCCTTAAATGAAGACGGATGGCCTCATCCTCCCTTACTGTATCTCACTGTATGGGGTGTCTGGGTCGGTCCCACCAGACTGGACCAGCACTGATAAAAGCTTCTTCTCCCTTCATCTAAACATGCTTATCGCGCAGCTGCACCAGTGGAGATCATCTAGAGAGAGGCGAACAAAAGGGGGTTTAGGGTTAAGGTGCTAGGGAAACCCATATTGAAGCAGCAAGACCCGGCGAGCTCAAGAGGGCACGAGACAGACATGAAGAGAGAAGGTCTGGGTTTCTCTGTTGGGAACAGTCAGTGCCTTTCACGTCCCAGGCTGATGGGCGTCCTTCATTAGTGGGACGGGGACGATGAATGGCTTCCCAAGAAGTCCAGAGACAATCACAGAGGTTGCCAAGGGAGACAGTGACTTCTCCCCCCTCTGCCCACAGTGGAAGTCTTTTCAAGGCAGACAGGATTCAGAGTGATGGCCGTCTACTCTTTTGTGCCGTCTGGTACAGTACCCCCCGCCGCTGAGACGGTCTGCAGAAAGGTAGCTGTGTGGAAGGGCCGGAAGTCACAGTGGGGTCACATGTGTCAAACAGACGGCCCCCAATGGTGCCCAACGTCAATGACTTTGTGTGTGGCTCTTAGTGTTACTCAATGCGCTTTGTTAAAAGTGCAACTTTGTTTTGTGGGCTGTTACATGGAATACATTCACTTCGATGTTGTTGCAGACTTTATGAAACTAGCATTCATTGATAAATTTGTTTTGGCAAAACAAAGGCCAGAGTTATTTCACCGTCGGAATGATTTGACTTGATAGTTCTTTTTTTTTATTATAAAATTGTTATTTGATATGGTTTTTTGAATTACTATTATGCAATGATGGATTTTTGTTTTACATTTATTTATAGAATTGATATGACTATTTATAGGATTTAGGTATATTCATACATACAGAATGCTTTCAGAATTCCGACGACTAAAGCTGATTATCATGGGAACCAAATATGTCAAAACACACTGATGCGTTTGCTTTCCTTTTGCGATAATAACATCCTGTTTTCACTCAGCTTTGTTTAAAGGAAGATTTAGCCTGAAAAAATGTAAGCCGAGACATCGATTCAGTATTTTTCTTTTTGTGAACACAGTCAAAAAAGATTAAACAAGCTGGTGTCCACATATTTTCATATAGCAAACTTTATCCTGTCATCATAATCTGTTTGTTGAGGTTTCTGGAAGGTTCTTTCATTGCCATGTTTTCCACCCACTGAGCAAATATTCTTCTTTCTCATTTGCACAGCTGAAATTATTTTGCTAAATTAACTTGTATTATGTAACTGATTGAGTCGTAATTGACTTTATTGCTTGAATGTTTTGTCGGCAACTTTTTCAGCTCAGATATCCGGATGGTTGCGAAACAAACGTTTCCGTCTCAAAATCAAATTACAATTGAATTAAATACTAAGAAATTATAAAGAACGTCTGGAATAATACTAAAGAATGAGTAATTATAGAATCTGCGCAAATCTCATCACCACTAGACGGTTTTAGTGCAGTAGAAAGCAGTATCAGCGCAGAAGAAAAACCTTTGTGTTGATGCTCAATCATCAGGGAGTTTCTGAAGCTCTGAACTTGGTGACCTGTTGCGACTCGGAGCTATTGGTTTCTGAAGAGGTCTGTTTCCGAGATTTGCTGTATCTGGTGACGGTGGAGAGCTGAGGATTCTGGGAAGTTGGAGTGTTAAACGCTGCAGATCTAGGAGTCGAGTGGAGGTGATTAAATGCACTCCGTCGATAACGGGCCACTAATGAATACAGGGATTTAATGGCTACGGTTGTGCCTCATTATAAGGGCCTGCGTTGAAAGGATATACGCATTGGCTCCAGATTACTTGCATTTTTCTTAAATTGGTCTGTTTGGCCCAGGATTCCAGCAGCAGTTTCCCCCTTCTCTCCTTCCGATGTGCCTCTGTCAGGCATGTAGGCTTGATAACCGCATTCGTCAGTTCAGCTTGCATGTATTTTGTACTCCAAAATTGGTTCTCAACTCCAACTGTGGAAATTTGTATTTAAAGCAACTATCCATCCACCGACCCTGAACTCTCTGCTACCCGATGCCTCTTTCCAAAAATAACAGCAGGATGAAGTGATTCTAAGATATAAAATACATTCATCGTTTTGCAAATTTAGACCCATTTTTCTGTAGGTATTAGCGAAGGAACTTTCCTCTACAATTATTAGCTCTAGTTTCACAACCAGATTTGCCCAGTGAACTTCCCAATCCCGAGCTGTCAGCTGGAATTTCCTCAATCTCATTCATGTGCCATCAGTGGAGGATGCATTACAATAGATGCAATGTTTTGTAGTGTTTTTTTTTTCTTCATTCCAGAACAATGCCACCCTTGGTCAAACGGGGACTTCAGATTCTGCTTTGAGGATTAGAGGAAAGTTAACTATTGTTCTCGAGAGGATATGTCGTGTTTAACGAAAAGTGGTTTTGGAGTATGTTTAAGGGATGTCAAATTGTGACAAATAATGTACTTTAAATACGTTTTTCACCTTTACTTGGCTTATTCTAATGTTTTATGTAACATGTAAGTGAACTTGGTACAGGTATGAAAAGATAATGTATTTAAAAGCATATATTTGAAAGGTCATGATATTTTCAGTCATTACATTATTATTATTCAAAAAAATTCAGAGCGTCATGCTTATTTGTCGACAAATTGATCATCAATGTTCATCAATGATTGAAACATTTAAATATTCAATGTGTTTGGCACCTACAGACTAATTTGAGTGTATATATTCTTACTGTTTAATTCAATTGCACTGCCCCCTACAATTTTTGCTAGCTTTTGAATTTTAATTATGGCCGTCTGTGCCTATATTAAGTACCATCTTGAACCATCAGGCCAAGCCAAGACAACAAAACATTCTTGTGCAAATGTAATCTACTAAAGTCGAGTAAGGTCATATTGAGCATGTGTGAAAAGTTTCCAGGATGTGAAGTCCCTCAAAAATCACCTTTATTTTACACAATTTGGGTTTCAGGTACAAAATGGCGTAGTGGGATAGTTAAAATGAGGGTGTGTCTGTGTATCGAGTTTCATATTGTGCAATGACAAAAGCCTTTTCTAAAATCTCGACTATCGTAAAATGTTAGCTTGAATGTTGAAGTGCTGATACGAAGCAACACACTCAAAATAATTCTGACTTTAAAGACACTTTATTCAATGTGACACTTTGAGCAGATTTATGTTCAGCGTCTTGTTTCAAGAACATTTCTAGAACCTGGCCTTAACCACTCATACACATTCAATTCCGTCCCTATGGGTAGAAAATGCCTGGTGGATGAAACATTTTCTCAAGCTTCTATTAAAGAATCAGGCCGTAAAAGATCGGCCCAGGACTGGCAACCCACCATGTGCGTCTTGTTAAGGGCAGTTATGACAAATGGCAGCAGCTGTACAAACTAATCTCTCTGTAGCTTTCACACATGGCATTCAATTAACAATGGGCCACTGTCAGACGCTAATCCACTGCTCGCCAACCTTCCTTTACTCCCGCTGGCCCAGCAAAGTCAAGTGTGTGAGTGCCGAGGCATTCCGCACAAGCGCTGGAGTTTTGCCGATCCTGGTCGGCTTCATACGGGCCTCAGTCAACTAGACTTAGCATGAAGCCGCTTTAGCACACGTAGCGTGTTTACGCATAGGAGTTGTTAAGGTATTTAGGTCACTACAATGGAGCAGAAAGACGCTTGTACATGCACGCAAACACTTACACAGCTGCTGGTGCGGCTTGTGTGTACGTGTAGCGGGAAGTGGCTTGTCAGTGGCTACAATCCCACTGGGTTTGTAATGATGAAGTGTATGTCGTACTGGTCACTGTCGGCTGGACTCCACTCAGATGAATGCACACCCTCCAAGTGAGTAATGTCCCACCCCACCGTTGCCAAAGGATCAGCAGTTTTACCTCTTTTCATTAAATAAAAGGTTTTTCCGTTTCTAATTAATTGCTAAAAAATCACTAGGTCCGCCAGTGACCCAATAAGTTTTGTTCGCTAATTCCGACAGGCCAATGTCTGGATTTGTCTTCAAATGTTTTTAGAAATGAAATTGTAGAGAGTTTATTTGGAAAAGGGTGAGAGTTTGAAGGTGTGTCCTGCTCTGTGATTGGTTAGCCAACAATTCAGAGTGTGTGCCCCGCCTCCAGGCCCACAGTTACTGGAATTGTCTCCAGCTTCCCGACCAATAAAATCAGTTTGGAAAATGGATGACAAGTTTTTCTTTCCCGTGTAACATCCCATTGTATCGAAAATAAATGTATTTATTGGTTGCCATTCTATATTTAGACCCTGTAAATTAAAGGTGACACTTTTAATTGGCTCTTGACTTAAGACAAACATAAGGGAAAAGTTCTAGAACAAAATGTCTGCTGCAGAGGCGAGGCCAGCAGGCTTGAAATGACACGCTAGTAGCAGAAAGCATGAATGAATCAAGTGAATGAGAGAAAGACTTGACCTTTTTTCTTTGTTGCATCCAAGAATAATTAATCTCTTTCCCTCTGGCTGTGGACAAAACCACACAGTTATTAAAGAGAGAGGAGGGGGGAGTGTGGTGGGCTGTTACCAACCCTAACAAGAATATAGTGGGAGCCCCATGACACATGCAAATGATCCATGTTTTATGGTTTTGCTTCACATTTGCGTAAGCGACTGCTAATGCGGTGTTTCAGCAACGCGTAGATTAACATGTTTGGTAACATGTAAATTAACATCAAGAAAATCAAAAATGGTCCCCCCACTACTAAAGTTGAGCACTTCTTAGAAACCATTTAGCGGGGTCCTGGAATCTCTCCACGTGTAGAGCTTAACATAAAAAGCCTGGAGAGATTAACGGAACTTATTTTTTTAAAACGCGATCCAATTGAACAAGAGCGCTTTGACTAATATCTAGTCAAGATTTTTTTTGTCCTGCTTTTCCCCAGAGTCCCCACTTCGTATGCAAATTTCTTAATGGGTGTAAATTATGTGTTTAAATACTTGCTCTTTGAGTTATCACATGGGATTTGAACAGTTAGCGCTGGTTTATTTTGTGGTTTCATCTGGAAGCTGGCGAAGGCTGGCGCTCTGAACAGATCTGATGTGAGATGAGCTGGTGTGTGTGTGTGTGTGTGTGTGTGTGAGTGAGCGAGGAGGACGACAAAGATGCTGTGACCACACACACCGAGGAAAGGATTCAAATTCAGCTGGTACAAAGACGGCCGCCAGTCATTCCGCTACTGCACATTGACGTCTCTCAAGGATATCAGATCTCGCTCGGAGAGAATGTGTTTTTGTGAATATAAGACCGTGTCAGCACCTGCATCACGTGTGTAATAAATCACGTAGGTTTTTACAGCTAACGGGGCAACTCTGTAAGAGTGTGTGTGCGTTCGCTTGAGTTCAGAGCAGGACACGGAGTGGCATGTATCATGCGACACGGCTCAGTCACGCACATTCTGTATGTGTATTTGACAGCGCGTATGTTTGACATACAACACTTAATGTAGCAACTCTGTGTAAAGTCACATTTTAAATCAATTTTAAAATCATATTTATATCACATTTAAAATTATATTTAAATCATAAAATCTGTGTAATGATAATACTTAAGTATAAATTAGACACTCATTTATAAAATAGACACTACTTTTTAGTGGATAACCATATTTGTAACAAATGCTGTTATGTTGTATGTTGTAAAAATAATGGGCATCAATACGATTCAAAGATAACAATTTTGAAATGATAAATACTAATTATACCTACAATCAAATTGTGATTTGTACTTTGCAATAATTTGTAAGTATAGAACACATGTGTGAGTGATATTGTGTGTGTGTTGAACGAATAAAAAAATGCATGTGCAAATACACGTAATGCATATATTAGGGATAATATTTGAATAAAAAAAGTCTTCTCTAAATGTATTTTTATGTTTATAAACGCTCTCTTCACGTGTAAGGCAAACGAAAAATCTCTTTAACAAAGACAGCACGCAGAGCTTTTTAACGTAGTTGCCATATTATAGACCCTATGGGGATTTTCCATGCCTCCAGTGTAGCTGTAATTTATTTACGTCCTGCAATCTGACTTTCCAGCTCTACATTCCTTCACCGCTTCTTCCAGCTTTCACCCCGAGTCTCCATATAGTCCGATGACACAGACGGTGTTGTACCCCGGCAACAAAAGCGAGGAATTCTTTAAGACGGGCCTTGTGTTTGGGGGCGCACCCGGCGGGAGCTCCGCTGCACGTCTATACATCTTCATTGGCGGCTTTTGTTGGGGTGTGGCAGCCCCTTCGCCTGAAAAGACACTGCGTCACCTGCCAGACTGCAGGAATGTTAATGCCTTGGCCTTGGTAATTGGATTTCACTCACACCGTCTGCAGCGACACACACATGCGGCTGGACGTTCAGGCCCGCTATAGTTCCCCCAATAAAGAGCTGAATAGACGCTTGCTGTTTGCGTAGGGCCTCACATCTCCTTAAAGAGTGTTTACTGTCTGTGTGTGTGATGTAGGGAACGCCTGAGTTCACCGAGCATGAGGAATTAAACTCTAGAGCCAGACACTTGTCTGTCGGCTTGTCCGTATGTCTAGGTGCCCATAGATTGAAAAATTGGGTTAGTAATGACAATCTAAAAAGTGTGAGAGAAAGAGAAGATGGTGACATTTCAATATTTCTCATTTATTTATAATTTTCTCATTTATCTCATTTATTTGTCATAAAAATCATGAACTTTAAATAGGTTTATTTTTCTTTTTTTTTTAAATCAACATTGATTTTCAATCATTTTTTGTTGCGGACTCACTTGAATGAATTCTGTAAGAGGAGAAAGCAGATATATTCTCCCTTTATGGTGACTGGCCTTCGGGATAGTGGATTTGATTTCGTGCAGCGTGGGAAATAGCACGACATTTGAGCTGAACTTTTTTGGTTGCACATAGGGTTGTGTGCGATATTGACCTTTATTACCACAGCAAAATAGTTTTTTTTTTACAGACTTTATGTCTGTTTTTTTCTCTACCCGGTTGATATTGGCTGATATACTATATTCATAGAGATTCTATTCATAACTTGAATTTATCTTTGTGGCTTTTGTTACATTGTAAACCTTAGTTTATGGGAAAAAATGTTAAATAACGTCTTTGGAAAAGTTGTAAATTGCATCTTTTTGGATTTTTTTCATACCTTTCAATTTTTATGATGAACCACACACTGTCTGGTTCCGATTCATGTTGAAACTAATAAGCACAGTAAATTTCGAGTATCATGCATGCACTCTTATATTTTTAGACTTTGGTTTGGGCAAACGTCATTGTGGTATCTCAGACTTAAGCTTTCAGCTAAACTTAACTTAACTTTAAATGGAAGAGCAAAGCATTTCTGAGCCATCAAATACTCAAATCCGAGGTTGATTTACTGAGTTGTTTTAGGTGTTTATAAGGTTTGGGTTGGGTGTGAGTGTGTGCCTGGGCTTGTTTAGGATGTACAGGACATGTACACCCTGCTCCGGGCCTCTCTGGCTCTTTCCACAAAACTGTTGCATGAGCTGTTTAAACATAGTGACCTAAATTCTTTTCATTTACCTCAGAAGACTCGACCAACCAACTCAACAACCCATCTACCTTCCACCTCCCTCCCTCACGCTGTTCCTGCCACACACACACGCACGCACTCACACACACACGCACTCACACACACACAGCTACAGTATGGAATGTTTCTATTTAAAAGCCCCTTGTACAGCAGAACGTTTTATTTATTTATAAAACCTGTTCACTGCTCTCCATTCGTCATTGCCTCATTTTAAACACATTGACATTTTTTCACACAAACTTCTATGGCGTCTCTGTTGTGTTTGGCGTGTTCTCTTTATTTTCTGAAGCCGGTTTACTCGCAGCTGTAGTTTTGGCTTGCCGATGGAGGTAAACACTCTGGATCTGCTTTCAGCTGCTCTCACAGATGCGGCGGGATCATATAGTGGGCGGAGTCATGGCTGCATTCGATTGGCTGTGATGAGAGCTATATAGCTGACCCTGAATGACATGGCGAACATACAGTGCAACAATCTTTACAGCACTACATACTGTCAGGGTTTCTAAAAAGATGAATTTCACCGTCCGCATTTGAGGACTTTGACTAGACACTGGAAAAATCTAGTCTAGAAGTACAGAGTGTTATTTTATATTTATTTATAAGTACTAGGCAACTTATTTTTATTCTTGTACCTGATTTTTATTTATCTTAAAACTGTAATGAACTAATATGCATACACATTTCATTACAATACTTTACAAACAGGTTTCAATTTTATTTCTCATAATATGTATATGTTTGAGAAATTGAGAAAGATTGAGAATTCAGTTTCAGTCAAACTTTTAGTCTTTAATGTTTTATAGTTGTGGGACATATTTCCCTTTTTAAAAATATATAACAACTATTTTTGTATTACTTTTTCCAAATTTTGGAACACAGATGAACAATGGACATTTCTCTTCTTTAAATACTTTTTCCCTAATTCCACATAGAAACTTTGCGTTGTTCTGAAGCTAAGATAAGTGCTATATAAATAAACTTGAACTTGAACTTGATGTAGCTGCTTTAGCAATTTACCCCTTCAAGAGCGATAATTCCGTAGACGCCATGTTCCCAACATCAACAACCCTTTCCTGCTCAGCGATCATCAATCTTCCATTTAAAAGTCAAACATTTGAGCATTTGAGTTGTATCTTTTGTACATTTTGTGGTTAAAATATGTTATGAAGCTGTATTTACAGTACGATGCCGCAGAACGTGGGGCTGGATCTGCCAAGGCAGTTAAGCACCTGTATAAACACGGAGCCTGTATCAGGTCCACCTCTTGAGGAACGATCCTGTCAGCTCTACTCCTGCTCTACGCAGGACCGTCTTCTTTAAAAGCACTGCTGGTTTTTTTTAATCAACAAGAATGAAGATATATGTCCAAAAACACAGTTAATTACAGAAAGGAAAGAAGAAGAAAACGTGTTCAATTTGGTCATACTCTTCCACTCAAACCCCTTAACTTTTAAGTTTGCTGGTAATTACAGTAATTACATTAACATTTTGTATTTTGATAATTATTTGTGATTAATCATCTGGCCTTTTATTATTCTGTGATTGATCAGTGGACTTCAAATGAATGCTACGAATTTAAACAAAATTGGACATTTTAAACAACTGTACATTTGGGGGCTAATGACCGTAACAACAAAATATCAAAACAATACTAATATAAATATGAAGAAAAGTGTGTGTATACACTGTGTGTATGTGCACTTTTACGGATGGGTTAAATGCAGAGCACAAATTCAGTATGGTCCATAGTGGCCATATTGCCGTCACCTCATTATCCTTCCTTCCAAAAAACGTCCATCTGCAAACAAAATTTATATTTTTCTTCCTAATCATGTTCCGGACATTTTTCCTGACATCAACACTAGCATTTTTTCAAGATTGTTTATTGAGGAAAAATACGAATGAGTTGTAATAATCCAAACTTCACCATCTTACATTTACTATCTAATAATAGTTAGACAATCAAATGACAATCAAACTGAAAACCTACTAAACTAGTGAAACTTTATTCTTTTCAAAACCAAATCTCCACTGCCAGTGTTATTGACCTTAACCATTTTTTAAATAAATGTTTTAAAGTTAAGTTTTACATTTTGAAGAGACCGTTTTGTTGTTGACGGAGTTACTATATGGATACAATTCTTGACATGTGCTTTCAGTATTAAAATCAGTCTTGTTTATACATTATTTAAAGTGCTCAATCCAATATAATATTTTGACTAAAACATCTGGAGTTCAGTATTTTTTTTATCTTTATTTTGTTCCGAATAACGTAATGTAATTTGATTTTGCTAACTGGTGAGATCCTTATCGTACCACGACCTAAGCGTAATGTCACACCACTATTACCAACAAAACCTTTAAAAATAAACTTTCAAAATGGATTTCTATATTTGGAAAGTTATCTTAACGAATTTGCCGGTTTTTCATTGTAAAGGTAAATAGTGAGAGGATTTGTCATCCAACAGCATGTCCGCTCCACTCGACCCCGTGTTCCACTGGTCCAAACATCTGCATTCTCTCCAAGTGACATCATCTCCCTTCCGCGACCGCTTGCTCGTCCCACTCTTCCGGTGGTACGGCACAAAACCCGCACTGAGGGAGTAAGCGGAGCTCACATGTATCTCATGCTGAGAAGGGTGGAACTGTGCTAATCGGCCTCCGCTCGTGCCCCCCGGCCCCTGCAAGTTGTGTCTGGGTTGCATGTAACAGTATCTCAAGAAAGGAACAGAAAATGGAGAGCTTTGTGAGGAGAGATTAGCTCAGGAGGGGGATTGATAAGAGAGGAGCCAAACAAAAGCAAGCTGCAAACTCTACAAGAAGTCAAGCACAATCTGAAGACTGGGAGAAAAGCATGTGGTTCAGATAGAGTGAGGAGTTATGAAGCCGGTGATGATGTAAAGAGAACGTGTCTCTTTCAGGAGTGGAAAAGGTTTGAGGAAAGAGTGAGAACATCATTTTTTGGTGTATCTTCTGGTGTCAGATCATTAAAAATGGGACAATGAAAGCTTTGTGTAGCAAACAATCTGTGTATCTAAAACGCTTCATTGCTTTGACAGTTGATCTCAATTTGTGTTTTTTTTTTTTTTTTGCATTTTTAGTTTTGTTAAATAGCCAAGAAGCGATAATGTTTCAAATGTTTGCAATTCATAACCATATCATTAAATAAATGTTAAAAAAAAATATTACGCAATTGTTTACTTTATTAATTAATAATTAATTAAGTGTCAATATAGCCACTAGGCAGCGTATCGAAATTGTGCCTTTAACAAGTATTCTGACCTGCAGCGCCTACATTAATATTTTTTTTCCATTAATAGAATCCTGTTATTTTCATCGTTGTGGAAATAATCTAAACCAAGAACATTTTCTTCTGTAGCTTGATCATTAATGTTTGCAACCCCAAAGATTTGAATCTTGGGGTTTGAATCTCACAGAGTTTTATTTCAATGTACAAGTAAATGAAAGTGTCTGCAAAGATCAATACTGAAAGAACATGCTTATTTAGAATTATCTTTTGTCAAATAACAGTTTACAGTACTTGTCTCGATGATGAGTAACACGTGGCAGAGCAAAATGTGACCTTTTCCCAATGTTCTGGTGACTCAGGCCAGTCCTCTAAAACCACTCTAATCGAAACCAGTGCCATTGTTGTAACTTTTCAGGAACCCACAACTTTCTCCTCTCACCCAAGTCGGGAAATAATAGCTACCACACAACACTTGCGTCAGCCCAGCGCAAAAACCCTTCGGCCATTTTTGCTGATCTCAAATTGAAAGCAGAGTTTTCGAAAGAGAGAGGAGAAATTCTGTCTGGTTGGATGGAGCCAATACTTGCATATGCACAGAAAATGCACAATTTGTATTTAATGTTCATTTTTGATAAATTGATGCTTAAAGTGTTAAATTAAATAGGTAATTTATATTAATAATAAAGTAAATGAATATTTAATTATCATTTTTTTGAGTTGTTAACGATTATTTGTTTAACCTTGAATAGATAGATAAATACGTAGAGAGAGAGCTGGATGCAGGTGGGTGGATGGATGGATGGATGGATGGAAGGACGGATTAATGCATGGATGGAGTGGGTGGATGGATGGAAGGACAGACAGACAATTTGAGAGAGAGAGAGAGAGAGATAGAGACAGACAGACAGACATGTATAGTTACGTTATTCTAGAAGGCAGCTTCTAGAAAGTTCCTCAAAGCAAAGTTGATCTATTCTACTATTGATTCTCAAATGAGTCTCCACGCCTCTGTTTGCCTGCTGCGTATTCACTGTAAACCTGTTTGTTCTTAGAAACAGAAGTTCTACTAGCGGTGGCGTGAGATTCTGAAGGGGCGGTGCTTGTTTTTCTTTAGGGTACTTACAGTACTACGACGGTAATGTATACATGCACTAGCCAAACACGGCTCTCTCGGCCTTGTTGCTCAACCTCCCTTTCTCCTAAAGCTTCACTTGCATGTACTTGTAATCAGGAAATGAGGCATTCCAGGCTTTAGGCTTGAGAGTCACCTGCTGAAGAACTGTATACATGACTGTCAAGCTCCAGAAACTTCCAGAATTTAATCCTTCCAACTGTCTTCTTGTGTCTTGTACAACAAACAGACGGCTTCATTCGCTAACCTCTGGTCCAAATTGTTAAAAGTTCCTTTGGTTTTTGGGATTGTATTCTGTGTTTTGTGGCATTCTTGAGATAGATTTGAAAGAGCAGGTCTGGGATGCTTCCTAGTTTCAGTTCCGTTCACTCTGGTCTTATCAGTTGCACAATATACTGGGCTCGAAGCCACCAGAACAAAGCTGGAGCCACGTGCCAGCCGTGTGTCTACCACATTCACGCAAATGTTATTTTCTGTTCCAAGACTCACCTACTTATTAACCCAAACCCACTGGATCCTGTACAGTATGGCTAATGCGATAATGCACTGTAACTTGCGTTCATTGCTTGGTTAATGAGAGGAATGAGAACATGGTGACTTGTTTAGGTCCTAGCCAATCACGGGAGATATTCGAGCTGGATGTTTGTTTTTCTCCTAATTCTGATTCCAAGTCATTTGTGGCTCATCAGAAGAGCATGACACTTTAAATGGATTTTAGGCATTTTTGGACCTCAAAGGTTGCAGGTTCGAATCCCATACCACCAGGTTCTACAAAGTGTTTTGGAACCTGGAAGACACTGAACCTAGTGTAAGACTTCATACCGCTTCAGCCATGATTAAAACACACTTAGAATTTTTTAAACATAAATATGGATATCAATTTAAAAAAAATCTTTATATAAATCACTCATGAAAGGAATAGATTGTAAAAAAAACGATTTTAAGTAATTGTTACAAATTTCACAGGTATAATTTATGCAAGGCAAGGCAGCTAAAGCACTGCATTATGGGATCTGTAGTTTAGTGTATGTAGCAGCTCCATATAACAGCTCTGGAAAGACGTGAATAATTGTACGCCAGGCCGGATGTGGCCCTTGAGTTCCATCTCCGTTAAAAAGAAAGAAACTTAAATTCAGTGCTGTAAAGTACAGTATGGTCCATCAAAGGATATTGACAATTTCACAGTCGTCATGACGACCAAGAATAGTGATTCTATTATATTCATATGTGTTGCGTCTTTTTCTCCAGCGCAGCCGTGCTGTGTCTAGAGCCGTGCCGGTGCTGTGCTTGAATGAGTCGACATATCTCACTTGCACAGATCTGTCATCTGCCAGGTATAACAGAGAGCTCTTTTATTCCGGAATACCCCGAGAGAGGCTCCCAGAGATTTCAGGGGCAGCATTGTTTGTGGCTTGTGATGCCTAATCAGTCTGAATTGGTCACCATATTAAAATTCTGGTTGTAGACAGGACATGGAATGAGTGCCCACTTGTTTGTGGGCAAGCGAGGGTGGCAGGGGGAGGTGAATGCTTTGGAGGTTTTCTTCGGTGAGGGTGAAGGTCAGTGTCATGAAAAAAAAACGCAGAGATGTGCGCTTGGTTATACGGTTATTTTATCAATAATAATGATACTATAATGTTTTATTAAAGCAAAACATTGTAAAGTAAAGTGAGTGACCTTTAGAGAAAAAAAAAACCAAAACAAAAAAAGAAAAAAGAAGCATTATATTTATAAATACTCAAAAAAGCTGCTAAAAATAACATTTTCTGGTGAAAATAATAATAATAATAATAATAATGAGTATTTGTAAGGCGCTTTTCACAGAATGTTGTCAGTTATTTGAAAACTCTGCACGTACGTTTACTCTGTACTTAGCTCTACACTGTACTTGTACAGTATACAATTCACGATTGTAATAGTGTGAAATTAAATGAGTCAAGTGTTCCTCTTTTAATACAGTTTAAATACTAAACTGATATGTTCATTACATTATTATCAATCACATTATAATGGTTTAAAAATGAAGTCGCTAAAAATGTGTATGACTTAACTCTCACTCAATTTGACTTAAACGAATGAATAATGGTGGGCCTGTATTTGTGAAACGTGTTCTGGTCCGTCGTTGATCTGCTTTTTCTCACCACTGCTTCAAGGTTGCCCTTTAAAACCTGATTGCACAAATGTTTATGTCTTGGGAGAACTGCTGCTTGAAAGATAAAAACGGCTGATGTTTATACTCTTTCTGCACAGTAGAAACCGCACTGAGACTGTGTGTAAACCACAGCTAATGCAGTGGCTTTCATGTGCGCCATTACTGCTAGTCATACTTGAACTTGACGGACAGTTTGGAGGAGCTGGTCTTTACCTGATAAGCATGTTCTCTGCAGAACTTCACGTGTTACTGATACATACGGAAATGCCCTGTGTGCTTTGGGTTACAGGCCAATGTAAACCTAAAAAAAGAATTTATTTCCTTATTACGGTATTAAAAAAAATACTCTTTGTAAGGGAATGGAAAAAAGGCGTATCTTTAATTTGTGATATCGTTTATCACCGTGGGTTTTGACAGTTGTGTGTTATTTAATTTTTGACGGTATACTTGATGGCTTGTTTACTATATTTTATTTATTGATAAATCTGAATGTATCTGTAATATTAATAGTTCCCACAGTTTATTGTAGATGTTTCAAAAATGTATACATTTGTTGTTAAACTTCTTGTTCAACATATAAAAGATGTTTCGGCAAAACTTTTGTACAGCAATTGTTTTGTTTTCATTCAGCTTGATATATTAATAAAACAATCAGTGCAGTAATTTTGATAAAAGTGGCCCAGTTTTATAAGAAAACAGAGCTGTTTCACATGCGTACAGCATTAATGGCTGGACGTCTACAAAAAAACGCTTCCACTGACACTTCTGTAGCTTGACAACTAAGGGTTAATGTCACTCTGCCTATAACGACCAAATATCACCCGCCTATAAAAACAGAATTCACGTATTTGAAACGTGGCAGGCTTTTAATCCGACCAATCAGGTACTAAGTTATAAGCTTTTCTGTTAGAATCATCATTCGTCAGCTCTCCAGTTGAGAACGATAAAGGACATGATAGGCCAATGGAGAACGGAAGATTGTTGTTTCAAATCCTGTAGATTTTTTACGAAACTATTTGGCCTCCTAAAGCACTCAGCAGGCGTTCCTCTGACCCAGGCCCGTGTTTTATGGAGTGCTGATTCCAGTACACAACAGCTCGGGGATTTCAGCTCATGTACACGAAGGGTTAAAACCCCAGACATCTTCCTCTGAGCTTTACTTGCAGCTGCCAAGGTTAAATAAGGTGATAGCACATCGTTTACTTGTTGAAATGTTCAACCAAGTTTAGCCGGTTTGTCATTAAGCCAGGCCACTTCAGATAGCTGGGAGTGATGTGTATGCTCCATTATCAGTCGGCCCGGTAAATAGTGATTAGGACATTCAATAATAAAAGTGAAATTGCCTTTGCTACATCGCCCAAGCGCTGGGCATGTCACTTTTGGCCTTTTTAACATCAACAAGTTGTCAAAAGAGCATCTAATAAAACATGGAATCATACACATTTACATTCCTGACATTGCTTATCAGATGCCTATATACAAAGTCTCTTGCGTTGCAATAAAGTTTCACATCGAAACAATTGCTTCCATTGGGAATCCGATCCACCATCTTTGGAGTCGCTGACACCTCTCAAAAGATCTTCACTCCTGGGCTTTGCTTTATTTTATGTTGTCTATGTTCATTTCTTGGATTTTGCCTGTCTGGAACTGTCCAAGTCGTCAGTTTTCAGTATTGCCTCAAGACGGTGTGATTCATACTTTGGGTTGTTCACTTTCCCATTCCGTGGGCTCTACGAGAATTTATGGCCTGGTAAAATTCAAAGTCATGACTGAGTGAAGACACACACGCCTTCATGTTCCTTCTCGTTTGTTTGGCCCATACAACAGAATTGGCTAAAGTGGATGTCACAGAGCCTTCTCCCCGCTGTGAGGTCTTTTGGGTCCGAGATACCTGGAGCAGATGAGTTCCTTGACCTGGTTTTATGAAGACGGGGGTTAATCTGTAGTAAAACAGAAAAGAGCTTCTTTACGAGGTGCTAATGGTCTGTTAATGCAAAGAAACCAATTCATCTACCTGCTTGTTTATTTACTGCCGATCGTGGCGGGCCACAGAAGGAATGTTGACAGGTTAACCACCCTCTAATGAGTGCAGGCTGACAGGAATCCCCTAGCAGTCCATATGCTTTCCTGCTTACCGATATTTAGAAGTCAGCAATGTCTTCAAAAAAAAAAAAAAAAATTCCACTTTGACAGGTTCTTCAACTTGGGCCTTCTCTTATCTTCTGCTGATCTCTCTCAGCCAGTGACATGAGGCCTATTTGTGAAGGCTCTACATGTGAAATTGTTTCCACCAGTTGAGCGCCGTGCTAGTGCTTTGCCGTTCGAGTGCTACTCAAGTGCTACTCGTTTAGTTGCCTGATTTCTCCAAGTTCTTCAGTGATGGTAAACCAATTCCTTTCCAGGCTGTGTTTACCGATTCTCTTTGTGCATGAAACAAGATGTGGTTTGGAGAGCCAATCATAATGCAAATATCTGTAGCTGTCATTTCCTACCTTTGTGTGGACGAAGGCCCAAGGGTACGGCAACGGATGCATGGCCTCTGCACGCAGCGCTTTGAAAGGGAAGGAAGCGCAGTGTGGAAAGCAGCAGCTTCATTATCTAGGTCAAAAACAAATCACTGCCAAGAGACAGTGTCACCGAATAACGATTAAACGTCAGTACAAAGAGTTTGGTAGGAACCAGCCAGATTTGCTTGAGAAACGAGTAGCGGAACTTGGTTTGCTCTGGCCTGTTTGTTTTTACACCGACCCGTTGGTGCGCTGCATTTTCTAATAACCTTGAGAAGCCTGCGCAGGCCCCAGTTCAACGAGTGCATATGGCATATTTCTCTTCGGCAAGAGGAGCCCACCCCTGCCAGAGGCCCCCACCCCCACCCCACGTGCACCAAGAGTCACTGGAGTTTTTTTCTTCCTCCTAAAACGTGCTCCCTGTAGACATGCTATAAGGCCTCTCGCAGTCTGTCTGCATGAAGGAAATGCATTATGTGTTAAAGGAATTCCATATGGTGACACACGATCTGTATAATTCCTTCAAATGATAAAAAAAAACCCCACCTTGCATGCACCGCTCTTTGTTTGCTCAGATTGGATTGCTGACATTAAGGTCCTTCCTATCATTTCCCTTCTGTCTGTGGTTTAGCTTTCTCAGGATATATTTTACTGCGCTTTTAGTGACGTGGTTTTTGTGGTTCGGCCTTAGTGAAAGTTTTTAAATGCTGCCTCGGGGTGTTCCAGGTGAAGCATGCCAAGCTCAAGTGGCTTGGAGAGTGTCCCCGGGCCACGGATGGGAAGTATTGCGGCACCAGTGCCAACCACCTGGGACTGTGGCCGAGGCTCTGCTGCCTGCATGACACCCTGCCGCTGGTCTCGCTAGTGACATTGACCTTAGTTCTTGAGAAGATTTGGAAAAATTCCATCCCCAGAGAAAAAAAAAATAGTCCCGCGCTCCAGTTTCGAAGGCTGGGGGTTTACATACATGTGAACAGTTGCCAAGAGTGTGGATTACTGTGCTGGATTTAATGGTGGCTCTTTGATATCCTCCCCAGCTCCCATGATGCAATAGCCTGTTCAGGCGTGGTGTAGATAACATTTTACCGCCTGTACAGCAACTACAAACGCCACAGAAGCATTATCCTGTTATGATAGAAATTTAAATAAAGTGATTAGCATGGGAAAATGTTTGCATTGGTTCCGGTCTAGTTACATTTACCAAGACATTAAGAATTTGACGCAAACAATTGCTACGTTTTTATAAAACTGGAAGGGTGTCTAGTCGCCCAACACTTAGTAAAAAAGATTTTTATAAATCTGGTGCATGGAGAGCTTTAGCCATATTGGTAGATGTTTGTGTGATGTCTGTAATAAAATGTAAAGCTTGTTGATCAAACGGCTGCACTTTATTGGAGCGCCACACAGAGCAGAAAGAAGGGCAATAAAGTATAGCTGGGGTATTTCCTCAGATGTTGGAAAATTTCTGCAGGCGATAATAATTAATGCCCAGGATTGTGGCGTACCTGGGCTGTAAAAAAAGCTTAAGTGTTCTGGCTCTTTTCTCTGGGTTCAGAAATGGTGCGTCATTGATCCTGTTGTCCCCACGACCGCAAGCTACTGTATGTAAACAATGTATGGTTGTTTGCAACAAGGGGCGATGTGATCATATGCCAGAGTTCCTCAGGGGTGAACTTGGAGTGCTGGGGACTTCTTCTGAACACATCATACACCGTCAGAGCTCTGGATTATTTGCTGCTGCTTCTTTCTGTTGCTTCCTTCCTGCCTCATGGAAAACAAACAGCTGGGAATTAAAAGTGACCAGGAATGATTGAAATGAGTCTGGAGTTTGTACTGGAATTCGGAGTAGTGGGCTATCGTAAGCCATGGCACCCAAGTCTCGGATTGGGTTCAGTTTCAAGAACACTTCAGTTTTGGAACCTGCCCGTCCAAGAATTTAACATGCGACTGTTTGAACAAGTCCAACTCCTAACCACTATGCAACAACTGTCAACTTAAAGTTGCCGACTGCAGATCTTCCACATGCCACTGCATAATGGTGACAAATTTGAGCTACTGTAGCCCATTGATTAATCTACATTAGCCATAAAACAAACCATTTGGCCCGAAGTACAGTAGTCTCCCACTTATGTGTGCAAATCAAACCTGAGGTGTTTTTGCATACTTTCGATGTGCGTACCTAAGACTTGGCCATGACCATTTATCAAAGACACAACCTCATCGTCTCAATGATGGGAAAATACAATGCAAGAAACTTCAAAACTTGCATGGTCCTTTACATATTTAACAGATTTTTTAATCGTGTGTCCTGCATTTTAATTAATGCATGCGTACTTAAACGGGAGGCTACTGTAAAGAATTTCCAGGCGTAAGTAGCAGGAAAGAACTAATGTAATAAGGAGAACTCCTTCATGGGAACTTTCTGAGTTAACCCTTGAATTGCAAGCTCCATCCGCCATTTTGTTTTTAAAGGGAACGCTACATCGCTTACACAAAAGAGCTCTTATGCGATTAACATGTGAACTTGCCTTTTGAGGTCAAGTGAACAAAAACCGTGAACTAACATCTCAGGCCTCCCAAAGCTGCCTTGTCTGCTCCCAACTTTTCTCCCAAGTCTTCCCGTCTTCTGCCATGGGGTTTGTTAAGAAGTGCCACCTTTGTAGGTTCTGGTGAATTAACAGCCCCTCTCTGAATTAGACTGCATGACAGCTGGCTATTGTTCTTCATATCATTTTAGTGTTTTGGCAACCTGCCCTGAAAAACTGAACCACACACAAAAGCCTTTTGCATTCCAGCCCTTAACGCGAGGGAGGGCTGCTGTTGCCACACTGTGCAGGAATGTCTGCTGTAACTCTTATTCTAGAAAATCTGTGATCATTAAAAATGTCACACTGTTTACACTTTTTGATGGCCTTGAAATGCATCAGATTCCAATGACCCGTTTTCCCAAAGTTCACCTACTAAAGGCCACTAATGGTCAAAAAGCTTCTTTCTTGCTTAAAAACATACTATATTCATTTATTCCATTTGGTAAAATTGCTCATGATTTTAAAACAACTAAGTCTGAAATTCATTTCGTGGTTCCTCCTCTCAACTCTGCCCATACAAACGAAGCACTGGAGCCAAACCACATGTTACCGTTGAAGCCCAAGGCCACCCTGGCAAACCAGAAGAACACATGGTGGATTTTCTTGCCTGAGTGTCTGCCAGGGATGAGGGATCCTGCCGCAAGAATGATGGGATCCCGTCCTGTTGCTTGTGCCGAGCTAGTTGGAGTTCTTAGAGAATGTTGAATGCAACGCAAGACTGGTCAACAGAGCTTGATGACCTTATTATGAACTCAGAGAGTTCAATAAAAAAGTAATAGAGTACACAGCCTGCTTTAATGGTGCGGTTCCATGTTATTGTGGATTTTGGGTTGTTGTTTATTTATTGAGTTCCACCGATTAAATAAGGAATTATGCTAGGCAGAATGTACAATTCTTTGTCAGTTTCACTTTGTCTTCTTTCGCAGAAAAGACTGGCAACGTGCTTGATTAAAACAGATGTGGTTTTTGTTTTTAATTAACTTTCTGTTTTAGTTTGAATTCTGTGGGTTGTAGTGCTGCTATTTGCTTTTCCCTGGAGGCTTTGAAACAAAACTGTGCCAATAGACGCTTGCATTTATTATATAAGTTTGAAACCTTGAGAACTTTTGGACTCTTGTCGTCAGAAGTGTGAATGTGTTTTTGTAACTGTTAAAACACAATGCAAATTATAGAACAGGCGTTGACACACATCTTGATATGTCTCTTACCAGCAATCCATTGTGTGTGGATTGAAATGTATATATGATGCTGTTTCTGACACACCTAGACAGGTTTGTTTGTTGGGTGGAGGTGATCTTGTAGAAAGATATAAAGCTGAAGATGACAATCTGTTCTCCTGAATCATTTACACATTCTAGAGAACACTTTGATACGATAATGCCTGCTTTTTTCAGTCACCATCCAATCTCAGCTGATGCTTTCTGAATCGCGTTCCTCCGCTTGTATTGCGAGACATCCTAACGTTACATCACAAGTCTGTTGTTCATTAATCAAGGGAGGTTTTTTTATCCAGAAAGTGCATACAGGAACTTATTTTTTACAGTTTTATGAACAATAGATAAGGACAAAGAGTTGAGAACAACCTACATGTTAACTGAGAAACACACGGAGGGAAGGCCTGCGAAACTGACGTTTTACTTTTACACTTGTGCAACTAGTGGTGTTCGACTTGTGCAAAAGGCATCTGTTGGAAATATTGGTATATGTTACTTATTTTTATTTTTGCCAACTAAAAATATTTAACATGGCGTTTCCCCTTTTCATTCCAAGAGTTCTGTTTGTGCTTTCGTTTTTCGTCTTACCTATATAACCTATATAATTCCATTCAATAAATTCCCTCAGTATACTGGTCAGATTGTGGTAGTATTTGTGCTTTACCTAAATTATATACTGCAGTCAACACCCACCGTCTGTTGCCTCTGGCTCAGCTGGAGTTAAACCATACTAGGGTACTACTACAAGTGTGCTGGCACTTTGCCCCGCCTCCTCATTTTTGAGCTGCCACCTGATTGGCCCTTTCCACAGACTGAAGTTTGGCTGTCAGTTTAGCTTGGCACCGTGTTAACGCACAGCTGAAGGAAACCAAATTACATAATGGCTACAGACTACCAATTTGGCTTGTCACAAATTAATATATTAAACTGGGGAATTTTAATTACATGTGTAAAGTTGCTTTTTTCAGAATACAAACACACACACACACACACACACACACACACACACACACACACACACACACACACATTCAGACTTTTTTAACTCTCCAAATTGTAAGTAAAATGCATATCCAGGTTGATTTCATGCTTAAAATCATCTGAACACGTGATTTGATGTGTTCAGAATAGGATAAACCATACAAGATCTAGATCAAGCTGCATAATCAATAGTTTCATCCGAATATGACTCTCATTGGAATAGAATAAACAAGAACAGAATAGAATAGAAAAGTCACATGGTTGAACTCTCAGTAAGACTTGAGTCTGTGTCCCCGTAATGGGCCAAAAAAGCAGATTAGGTGTTTTCTCTTGATCTTGGAACAAATTTCTCAATGTCTTCATGCGTCATTGGGTTCGTTTTTTTTGGTATTTAAGTTAGAAGTTGTAGACTTTTTTTGAAAAACAATGAAACCCAAACCAGGGAAAGAAGATTATTAATACATTAACCTGATAAACACTGAACTCTACGGGAACATTTGCCTGCACATCGTGTACTTAGGCACTGGTATGACATGTCCTGGCAGCGAAGGCAAAGCCGAGCGGTTGAGCAGGAATTCTTCTCACACCTTGTGTGTGTGTGTGTGTGTGTGTGTGTGTGTGTGTGTGTTTGCTCAAAAGTATCTAATAGCAGCGTATGTTGCAAATATTAGCATCAAAGAAATTGAAATTGACTTTAGTTTAGACAACAAACAATGGAAGTGGAGCATCTGCGAGGGATTCATTCTCACCTTGAGTTGTCCAGTGTAGATCGACACTTTGAGTGAGTTTCCTTGTCTCTTGTTCTCTTTTACAAGAGTTTTGATAACTAGCCATTATTGGCTTTCTACTTGCCCACTGTTAAAAGTTGTTAAATTACAGTGATTGTTTGGTTTGGTTTGACCAGATGCTCAAGATGTTCTGCAAATGTCTATAAATGAAGAAGGCATTAAAATTGATGTGTAAATAGGACTTAAAGAAGACATCAGCCCCCATTTACATATTTTGCGCTTAGAGACAGTTAAAACTGTGAAAAGCGCCCTACAAATACTCATATTATTATTATTTATTATTATATGAACACATCCTGATTCAGTAAACATTTTTTCTTCTGACATTCTGGGTTTATTAATTAATTCAACGCCATGAATCGCACAGGCTTTACTAATTCTAGCATTTGGCTTTGAAGGCAATCCAGTTCTCTGAAACAAGTTTTTCAGTGAAACAATTCTTTCGATGAAACAATTAGTTCTGTGAAACGATTCTTTCTGTGAAACGATTCTTACGATTAAATTCCAGTAAACAGGGCAGAACACACTTAGATCGCTTGCTTCATGGTTCTCCCAAATCTTTGAGGTTGTACTTTCACTATTGTCATATTCTAGTGCTCTGGTTCTCTAACTGAGAGATGTTTTGTTCATCTATGGAGATGATTCCGTAGCTTTGAGAGTTATTGAGACATTTGAGGTTGGTTTCTTAGACAATCGGAAGGGGCCAATCATATGTGCGCACCCCTGGTTAAGTACGCACTAATGCTTGATATGCGCACTTAAACACAAGACCACTATATTATTTTGCTAGAACAAATCCTTGATAGTCAATGACTGCATATTAAAACCATACGCTTATGTCAATATTAAATGACGGTTCCCTAAAAGTGCTCGCACAAGCTTCACATTTGAATTGTAAAACCAGACTCCAGACCCCGAGCCACATCCTGCGGTGCACGGTCTCCCGTTTTCTCACGCTTTCTAAACACTACCAACGAAACACTTGAGCCTAATGAGCGTGAACCTAATCGCACAAAACTTTATTTGCATATTCAATTAGCCTTGTTGTTCCAGACAACGCTGCGACTTGTTGATTTAGGGGTCCGCGCACCCTCAAGTTCCAGACGTACAATATAACGCCACCTTTCATAAGCGCTCCACATCGGCCTCCTGTTATGTCATTCATAACTCTCTTTCTCTGGCTCGCCCTCCTTTTCTCTTCCTGTCTTCTCCATCATTTCTCTCATTGCCTTCCCCTCCCCGTCTCTCCTCCTTTTAACTACTGTGTAGAGTTAATGGACTGTTTTGGCTGTGTTCCAGCCACCGAGTGTCACCTCATTAGTGTTCCTCTCGACAGGAGCTACATGCAGCAGAATGTCATTGGTTCCCCTGTCCACCCCCCCTTCCCACCCCACAGAAACCTCAATGAATGGGGAAATGTGCGTGCATAATTAAATCTATAGTCTCATTCTCTTAGTTCCTCCCTCCCTTTTCCTCATCACTCCTCCCTTCCTCACGTCTGACAGCGACAGAAATGCTTGGACATTTGCCACGGCTACGGCTAGATCAGAGCGGCGGTGGCATCCCACGACTCCATGTGGACTCATGCAAATGGGCCGTTCCCGCAGCCAATGGCGGGACAATGCGAGGCGGAGTGATACGCCGTGGGGGGGGGTTTGAGAACGGCCTGGTCGACACTTGTCAACTTATTGATTTGTGTTATGACGAGCGAGATCCCGGGCCTCTTTCAGAAGAAAGCTTTGCCAGATCATCAGTCTCGGCACATCAGTCTCGGCACAGTCTCGGAGTGATGTGGCCTTCATAAGCCTCTATTGTTACTGAATGACACTGGGAGATCAGTCACGGGGGTCCAGACGGGTTGTTCGGTGGCGGTCTTCATTGCCGCTGACATGGGAACATGGGGAGAACTCCTCCACACTCATGTTTGCTGGGTAAATGGAAGACGTTTTGTTTCGGCGAATCGTCGGCGTCACACAGTTTGTGTAAATTATTTTTAGTATGTTCTGTAGAATAATTTAACAAAGCATAACACACATATTGATGATTGCAAGGTGAAATAGATTTTCTATGTAGACTATATGAGAAAGTAATTAATAATATAATGCATAACTGTATAGGATTATACCTTTTTAATGGAAAACTGTATATTGTGATCAGTAAGAAAACATTTTCAGGCTATATTTATTGATATTTAAATAATAAAATGTAGTTTAAAGTGTTAAAGTGTTATCTATCTATCTATCTATCTATCTATCTATCTATCTATCTATCTATCTTTCATCCATCCTCCATCCATCCATCCATCCAGCTCTCTTTATCTTTCTTTCTATCCCAAACATATTTTATATTCTGTTACTTTAAACTCACACAAGTGCTGTAACATCTCAAATATAAAGTGACCATCGGAAAGTTGAATCTTCTGAGATCACGTCATGATCTGCGTTCACTGTGGGGGCTTGTGGTCTCTGTGACTGATCAGTTCTGCAGGTGGAGGGTCTCCGGTCAACACGCCATCGACACGGTTGGTGTTTGTGTTAAAGCAAAGCTCGACACAGAGCTGCGATCGATCAGCAACCGCGAAGAGATACGGACACACTCTTCAATAAACGGAGAAAGCGAAATGAATAACCAACGTTGCACAAGAAGATTGATGTGGAGATGTAATTACTGAGCAGAGACGGAAAGAGTGAACGCTGACAGACTTGAAGTCATAAATAAAGACTGAAAGGAAAGATTGAACTGATTAAAAATAAACACAGATGCACAGTTTTGGCCATGTGTGCTGATATCACGGGTCATGAGAGCGCGGTGACGCACACACACACACACACACTCCATCACTGGGTGTCTCTCACTCAATATTTACAAGGTTGCGACTGTAACATTGGAAGCATTTCGGCCAGGGCAGCCCGTAATTAGAAGACATTTTTGCTTCTGCTCTTTCTCTCGTTCCCCCCGTCTGCTAAGCTTAAGATTCAGAACAGTGTGTGTGTGTGTGTGAGAGAGAGAGTTCTTGGCTCGGACCGGGTTCCTTTGGCAAGTACGATCGTACATGTGTGCAGCTTTCTAAAATGGCTGCCAGACGCCTCCTCCTGAAATGTCGACGGCGTGCGCCCTGCAGGTCCCCAGTTTTTCTTTTGTTTTTTTTTTGTCGTTTTTATTTCGCATGTGCATTTGTGATTCAGTAAATGAATCGTGCTGAACGTGGCGATTTCTTTCATACACTGAGGGCTTCTCGGGTTACGCAGGGCCTGAGCCAAGCCGAGCTTCATTGATGGAGATCCAGGTATCGGGAGGTTTTGGTACTGTACAATCATCTCTGAAGGGTTTGTGCCTGATTGGATGATGTACAGGTACCAAAGCAGCCATGATAAAATCCTCGCTCTGATGGAATCACATACACGTTTCTGTATTTCAGGGTCTTGCTGAACTTGACTTGATCTGATGGGTTTTTTTTTTTAGTTGTTTGAGGTGACATGTTTGGCCACTTGGATTTTCATCTAAATCTTCTTTGCAATTTGTTTTAATAAAACTGAGAATATTACAGTTTTAATATCCACATTTTTTGGCTCTTTTAAATTGCTCTTTCTTTCTTTTTTTCCCTCGTTTTGGGTAGTTTGAGTGTTTATACAAGTGGCAGGGCTGTTGGGTGCCCCCCTCGCTCTCTATCTCTCTCCCTCTCTTCCTCTGCCTTCTCTCACTGTCTCTTCCTCACTCTTTTTTCACTCCGTTTTCTCTTTCTCACTTGCTTGCTCTCTTTTCTCTCTCTCTCTCTCTCTCTCTCTCTCTCTCTCTCTCTCTCTCTCTCTCTCTCTCTCTCTCT
>MU204179.1:4467088-4528433 GCA_017309775.1 Paedocypris sp. Pulau Singkep
TGTGTGTGTGTGTGTGTGTGTGTGTGTGTGTGTGTGTGTGTGTGTGTGTGTGTGTGACGTGTGATTCTGGATTGAAATGAATTTAACAATTGAGAAATTCCACTAGTGCAAGTAAAACATTTTACTCACAAAAATAAAAATGTTATATATATGATGGCTGTCACTTTTTATACATAAATATGTCTTTCTAGTGTAATAACTGAATTGTATTACGTAATGCTTTTGTATTTTACTAGGACTCAGGAATTGAAGAAATGCGTTTTTGAGTGTGTGTGTGTGTGTGTGTGTGTGTGTGTGTGTGTGTGTGTGTGTGTGTGTGTGTGTAAGTCTGATTATTAAAACCATATGAGGCCTTGACAAAAAGCCAAAACCCAAACCATCAAGTGCACAAAGAAATATAAACAAAACCTCAGTCAAGTAGAAATACTATTATAATTTTGTCAAATAAACTCATGCATGATCACAGTCTTATCTGATGTCAAGATGTTAGTGTTTTACTGATTTACCGTTTATATGCCTCCCAATATATATTTTTTTGGTTCTCTCACTCTCTTTCTGGCGCACACACACAAAGATATGGATAATCCAGTGGGAGAACACTCCTGCTTTCCTAACAGCTTTTTTCATGTTCTGTTGCAACAGGTGTGGTGACAAAATATTATTCAAAGCCATATGCTAAAATCTGACATGTTGCAACAGGACAATGCAGCGGGAAACTTGTTGAGTAGAAACAAAAAAAGGTTTCATGAGGTTTCATTTTAAATAAACCAACCTTGTGTCTTGCAAATCACGTTAAACCCTTTTGGTTTGGAATTCTAAACAGAGGTTTATCTGCAGATTACGCAAAGGAAAAGATGATGAGATCTATTTATAGACGTCTAATCCTTCTTGAATAAACTTTGTAATTTGTCAAACCTTAAATTCAGCTGCTCAGTTGTTTTTAGTTTTATTTTGTATTATCTCTGCATTTTAGAAGAATTTCAATAACTTAAAACCATTCTTAAAATATTAAGTATAATATTACGTCTATGTATAGAATGGTGATAAGAGGAATATTTTTTTTATATTTCAAAATCATAAAAACAAGCAGAGTAAAATTTTAAGGATTTAATTCTTCCACTCAAGATGACGTTAAACGTTAAACGTTTTTTGTTTCTTCAAAATGTTATGTAAATAAATAAGTAAATTTAGATAAAAGTAAAGACAAGAACTCCACCGATTCAAAAAGAGTTCTTGTAAAAAGCTACTTTTACAACATATAAGTCTGTATCTTAAGTTTGATCTTTATGCAACCACTGGATTTCACACATTCCACCTTGAAATTCAAAATAGGGTTAGGGTTAACCTTCAAAAAATAATAGGTTTTAATTAATAATACCAGTAATCCATTTGCAGATCTGGATTCAGGAAACTGTAAAAAGCAATTGATAGGAAATTAATTCACACGGCTAAAATGTATAAATATAATACGTATATAATAAGGGACATGAACTCTAAACTTAATGCCTGTATTAGTGTAATATCACTTTAGTTCATCAAATCACTGGACATTGCAACTAGTATCAGCATCTAATTAATGCAAATAAACTTGTTTTTTTATACTTCATATTGTTTACTTTTCAAGAAAGAATGTATTTCAAAACACTTGAATGCATAACTTGCTTTCCTCAATGATGCGCATTTGTCCAAAACACACACACACACACACACACACACACACAGAGGGAATCTCCCTACATTCCAGGGTCTTTGTGAGCTTTTTCCTGCTATCACAACAGACAGTGAGAGCGGATTTCTGATGTCAAACACCGTCTGCGCTACGCTTGTATATCATTAGCCTTTCTCCTCCTCTTCTTTCATTTTTCCTTATCCCATTATTCCCATTTCATTACATCTGCCTCCCTTTCATTTCTGTTTTCTCATCTCATTTGTGCTTGTCAGGAGGAGCGCCAGACACGTCCAAGCGCTGCGTCTCCTCCATGTCTGGTAAAGAAATGGATAAAGACACTTTTTTCCCTTTGAAAGTGAAGTGAACGTGAACGTTCTTATACTAGAAAATAAGCAATATGACCCGCTGCGTGTAAAGAGGCGATAGGGAAAACGCTAATGATGATGCTGTGTGCTTTGGTGGAATGGTTTGGTCTGACCTCTGTGGTCTTTTTTCCAGCAGACATGTCCTCTCCCACCATGAAGAAGCCAGAGAAGCCTTTATTCAGTCCCACGTCTCCACAGGACTCCTCGCCGCGGCTCAGCAGCTTCCCCCAGCACCACCATCTGGGACTGACCGGCCATAGTGGTACGACTGTCATGCCTTCTTCTACATAAAAAAATGACCCGGTTGTGGATCTACCGTATTTACGTGATTATAAGCACCCAATTTTAGACATTTTGAATGAAAGCAGCTCTCAATGAACTTGATTTCAAATATGCAGCTTAAATATAAACGCTTAAATATATTTCTCCCCATTTCAAGTCAGAAGCAGTCAAAAATGAGTCCTCATTTCTTTCTTAAAATAATGGTTCTAAAAATAGCGTGCAAATATGCTTTTTTTTGGCTCAAAATGAAATAAAAAAGAAATAAAGAAACATTAGCCACGCAGCGACACTTGGCAGTGGCTAAATAACACTGGATGAAACAAAAAATAAATCAAATACAATCATTAATATTTCAACAGACAGAGACGACAAACCAAAGTGCATCCGGTAGATCAGTGCTAACGGCTAACTGCTACAAACCAAGCCCATAAGAACAGTTGAAAACAAAGAACACAGGCAAGAGTAAGTTCAGGGAAAAGGGACCAAATCAAAACACTCAGTCTTCAGCACAAGGCAAAACAATACTCCTTATAAAAACATCTGATAAAGAACGGCTGAAAATGTTAGACTGGAGTGCAAAGGCTCATAATTTGCAGCTTAGGATTCTGGGAGGTGCAGTTCTAATCGAAAGAATGGGATTTTTGTAAATCTATTTTACAAGTAAAACAACATCGAAATGATTCGACTCACAAGTTGGCTTTGCTAAATAGTTTAAGAGAGTATAATAGTCTAATAAGTATTTTAAGAGAAATGGAACTTAGTTTAGCCAGAAATGTTAGGTTTTTTGTTCTTCTTTTGGATTTTTGTATCTGCTGCCTTAATGAGGGGGGTGCTTATATTGGCGTAAATACGGTGAGAGCATCCTCGTCCTTTCGTGTTGTCTGGCTCGTGACTAGTAAAATTCTTCTCTGTCCTGTTGCAGTCATTTCCACCAGAAGTCCACCTCCGCATTCTCCGCTGCATTTCTCCGCCTCCGCCATCCTTCCCCCGGCTCCCTCACCTTACATCTCTCAGGGCGCCATCCGCTACCCTCCGCACCTCAACCCGCCCGACTCCCTCAAGAGCTACATGCAGCCTTACGACCCGTCCAGTCCACAGAGCAGTCAGGTACTCACACACCAAACCCTCCAGCCTGCCGCAGTCTTTCCTGATTAGTGGCGTTTATCTGTACTGGAACCGAGACTTGCACATTATCCGCAATTTATAATGCGTCCCAGCTGTTTAAACAGGGGTTTTAGCGTCTCGGCTGTAATCGAAATGTATCCCGAGACCTTTTTCAGATGTACAGCAAGAACCGAATCACATGCATCGTGTGTTCTGTAAATGCTCCAATCACACTCATCATGTTGTCACACATGTTCACCATACCCGGCCCGTGCTGCTCCACTCACTAAAACTCTCGAAAACTAATGAGTCTTGTTGTAAAAGTACATAGATGTCGCTTCTTCCTCTCTCGGCCCGTCTCAGCATCTCTGCTGATTCCCACTGCATCAAGCTCCAGTTTGATTAACAGGCCGCATTGTTTCAGCGCAGTAATTGACCCAGTTTGACTAACGAACACAAAATCATTAGTGGTTTTCTCTGTCGGCGCCTTGTCTCAATCAGCTCCGAGCCCAACTCAGAGCCCGGCTGCGGCGACTGTGTTTACCAGCAAACGGCGTAAATGAAGCGAAGGGTAGCGAAAAGAGGGAGGGAGAGGAACAACAAAGACCAGTCAATAAACACTACAAACCGGGCCAGCCACTGCATTAGTACCAGCACATATGCATGCAGCGTGTCTCCTGCTCGAAGAACACTTTTTCTTTTTTTTCGTTTTTACTTTTCCACATTTGGTTTAAAGCTGAAAAAAAGGGAAAAAAGTAGTTTGCTGTTTGTTGCCACGTTTTAACAGCTTCATTTTGCTGAGCTGGTATTTAAAGTAGAGGTTTAAAATTTTAAACTCAAAAAACTATTTTTTCACTAATGGATGACATCTTGTAGTGTGTACACTGCATTTTTTATATTGTTTGCACGTGTACTGTATTTATGTAGTGTATACATTACGTACATATATACATATTGTGCCTGTGTTTTTTTTATTTATTTAAAGTATATATACTATATATAGTGAGAGAGAGAGACATAGACAGACAGACAGACAGACAGACAGACAGATAGATAGACAGACAGACAGACAGACAGACAGACAGACAGACAGACAGACAGACAGATAGATAGATAGATAGATAGATAGATAGATAGATAGATAGATAGATAGATAGATAGATAGATAGATAGATAGATAGATAGATAGATAGATAGATTTTTAGTTAAACAAGTCTAGTTAATACTACAGTTTGTCAATGCTTGTTATGGTTTTGTTTACATTTTTTATTACAATTTATACATTATAATTTTGTTTGTTGTTAAAATGTTAAAAGTTGTTCCAAATAATGCAACAATATAGTATGTCTGTATCTGGATTCAGAGGAAAAGAGGTGTAAACCAACAACAACATAAAAGTGAAACTTCAAAGATATTGTTGATACAATTTGATACAGTGAGAAGTAAAAAAAAAAAAATTAGCGGTGCAATTTTAGCAGGGTCAAGATACGGCTGAATTTATATTCCTGCCGTTCGAGTCTTAAACAAAGGGCTCATAGACTGGACGAGGCCTATCGCGCTGAAACTGTTACTCGGGAGAAACCGCAGGGAACGATAAAGGTCGTAAATATTTGTCGTTGCTGGGGTCCAGAGCTTAGTGGGGGGAGATCATTCTGCAAATAACACGGGGCATATAATCATGTGGATGGGAGCCAGAATGTTTTTATGCTTGCTTTAACGCAGATTATATTACACCCTAATTAAACATTCTATTCACATTGGGGAACCCCACGGACACCATTCTCTTTCATAAAGGCCTGTTTGAGTTTTGAACTTAAGGCCCAACTGTGTGAATTCAAACCAGCCTGTCTCCTGCAGTCCGCAGTGGAAGCCGGCATCCGTTCTCCCTCTGTCTTTTTATTTTTTTGAATGCAGCTTTGAATAAGTCAAATAAAATGCACTCTCAGCATCCGCTCGCAAAGTTTGAATTGATCCACTGTGATAACACACCGACGCAAACAACCTAGAGGTTACGCTAACAAACCGTTTGTGGTTTTGACCCGCAGCCGAACAGCAGCGGGCAGGTCCTGGGGAAAGTTCCGGGCCACTTCACACCTGTGCTGACCCCCTCGCCCCACCACGGCACAGTCAGACCCGTGTCCATCTCCATGAACGACACCAAGCCAATCACATCTTCATCAGAAGGTGAGCTGCCGTCTCTGAAGAGCGGCGTGGAAAGTTCAAGTTTATTTATATAGCGCTTTTCTTAGTCCGAGACCAACGCAAAAACTCTATGTGAAAAAGTCTTTAAAAAGAAAATTGTCCATTCTTTATATGAGTTCAGAAATTTGTCAGTTAAAAAGGAAAAATATGTCCATTGGTGTTCTGACTGTGGCTATGACAGTGGCTAGAAAAACTAAACCTACAGTGGGAATGAAAGAAATGCCTTTGTATTACATTAATGCCGTTATTTTTACAATTTATATATTGATAATTCAGAACTGACTGTTTGTGGAACCTGCAGGTTATTCGGCCCCCGGCACCCCCACCTCCAACCGCTTTGTGGGACTGAGCTCCAGAGATCCAGCCTTTCTCCACCAGCAGCAGGTTAGATACCATCACACCTTCCTCTCATTCCTTTTCAAATCCCATCTAGCTGTTGTGTGTTTCCAACAGGTGTCAAAGCCACCAGACACGTAGCACATCAAACACTCGTAAACTCTTGGCGTAATCCGCTGCGATCAAGCAGCAAGTGTTCGCTTCACTTTACTGGGCACTTTAGTGGTCCCGCCGTCTGAACGTGGAGCCGTCGAGTGCTTTTACAGTGCACATAAATCATCTTATTTGTAATTTTTATTCGAAATCGCTTGATGATGACATAAACATTCCTGGCAAAACACTTTTTTTTCTCCCCCTTCACTGCTATTGAGTCCGTCTTTCCACTTGTTCTATAACCACCGTCACGTTTCGAGGTTTATGGGTTTCCTAATGTGAGTGTTTGTCACTACGGGTTTCCATAAATTCAGAGCACAGAACCCATAATCTTCGAAGTGAGCTCAGACTTAAACCAATTATTCCACATTTTCTTGTATAAATCACTCGATAGCGTTACTCCGGCCTCTTGACGTGTTTATTCGAGGAACGTGTGTAAATTGTGTTGCTGTAGAGACTCAAGATGTTTCGACAGATGAGTTGCTACGTTTTGTTGTAACTTTGAACCAACGTGTCACTCTGATTTCGTTTAATCAGATTATGTATTTATGATGTTCTAATCCAATTTGCACAGGTGTTCCACCAGAGTAGGTGTAGTTTATCACATTAACTATTAATCTGTACTACTAACCTTGACAAGCACAAGTGACTGTGTAGATGTGGCAAGTTTGGTCAAGTTTAACAAGTTTAGGCTTGTTTTAAATGAAAGCATTTAGTTTTATATTTACATTGTCTAGAAATGTAAATCTGAAATGTAATCGATTTAATATGATATTTAAAAATGAATACAAATATGAAACCTTTAGATGGAATTATGTCGAAAAATTATGACAAAAGTAGAGGAAGTTCCAGAATTTGTTACACACTTTTAATTAATTACACACTTTTAATCAATTGTTGTACTTTTTTTTGTCACTTTTTTAGTAGTGCAATATGGATAGATTCATTTACAGCAGGGAATAATTGTTTCAGAATATTTGTTTTCCTCCCTCTTCCTGCTTAAAATCTTGTCGTTTAATGTTAAAACTACTTAAAACTACTGATTGGAAAAAAAAAAAACTGAATGACAAATGGACAAATACTGCACTTAAAGTGAGCAATTTGGTTGTTGTCGGACCCTACTTATACGGTAATTTGTGAAATTATCTTTTTTTTGGAAATAGTACAGTATAGTGAAAAGTGTGTGTGTAATGGCAGACTGCGGCATGAAAGGACTGGTCCAGGGCCAGTTTTTTCTCTCATGTAATTGAATTCATCTGCACGTGGCAACATCATAATTAGTGGTTTTCTTCTGCCCTGCTCCTGAGTTACAGTAATGGCACGTCTTGCTTTTATTGCACTGGTCTGGAATAGTTGGACTGGGCCAGGGAACCGCTCGGGACAGTGATACAGGCCATACTTTAAAAACTGCACCCTGTTTCCTCACTGACAGGAAACCATTATGTATATCATTCAGATTATTCTAGATATTACCGAACAAGCAATTCATTGACTTAAATATGAATAAATGCGCATTCTTTTTTTTTTAAATTCATTTATTCATAAATTATCTGTTTTATGTTACAAGCACGTAGCCTTGAGTCCCATCCGTGTCTTTGATTTTATTCATAATTCACTTAACGGATCAAATGCAGACAGGAAGACACATGACCAACCCTCATGTTTATACGAGCTGAAGCTTTTGTTTGTCCTTAAAAGTGAGAACTGTCCGATCTTGACCGACGTTAACCTGCGGCTTTTGGTTGGGTAAATATCGTCTCCCATGTACGGCAGCTTTTATTCCGAGTGATTTATCACTGGATATTATGAGCTGTATTGACATCTGGGTTCCCCCGCCAGGCTTTTGTCAGGCTTGCGGTGTGACGCGTGGGGCGTATGGATTACACCCGTCACTGTGGCGTCACCTTACAGACCCGTAGCGCTTTTTTTCCCAGCATGCAGTGGGGCAGGGTGCTGCGTGCAGCTTAGCCAGGCCGTCTGGAAGCTAAGAATGCTCCAGATGCTCAGCGGGCGCCTTTCTGTTTTATATCTCTGTCTGTTTATTCGAATTCATGCCGCTTTCCTTTATTTACCCTCTTTTCATTTTGCCTCCGGAGACCAAGAAGGTCTGTACATAAGTCACATCACTGATAATCCTTTAACTACTGAAACAGTTAGTCTGCTCATTTCTGAGTTTCTCAGGCCACATCACGGGTAGAGCTCAGTTCAATCTCAAGGTCAGAATTTACAGACTTTTTTTCCATACGATCCAAACTTGGCTGTGGTTTGAATTCCTCAAGCCACAATGTTTCCAAACATGGACATTTTTAATTGGTGGAGTTGCCAAAATGTGAAAAAGGAAATGACAAGATTGAATTATGTACGAACTCACCATCGCTTTTTATTAGAGCGATGTCAGCTGTGGTTGTTTTCACAAAACCATTGAGGAACCAATTGGTGGAGAAGATTGGTGAACAAATCCACAAAACCAGAATGAAGATACTGGTCTATAATGTGAGATCGTGACTCTTCATAGCTTTCTTAAATCTGTAAATTTCACTGGTGACTGTTCAGCATCATTTTTTTCTCCAAGTTCTTCTAAATAGATGGAAATAAGTATTTCAAAATAGAAATAAAAGTCATGCTGCATCAAACACCTTTAAGGTCTGGATGTGGCCAGTGGGCTGCGATTTGAGAATCACTACTTTGTAACATTTACTATTATAATGTAACAAAAATATTTATTCAAAATATTCATTTACATACCATAATTTTTCACCAGTGACAACTTTTTTGTTGTATAATTTTCATCTTTATTGTATTGGTGATCTATATTGCTCCCAGTTTGTTGGATGTACAGTAAATGTGTTTTGTCTCGTGGCCTGAAGGAAAGATTTTGGTTGGATGCGAATGTTTAGATCTACGATGCAGACAAAATATTGGCAGATGTTCTTACAGTGTAAACAACACAGCGGCGTTACGGTTAAATCAAGCTCATTTACGACATTCTCCCGATCTAAACACTGGGGAACGACAGATGAGCGTTCGCACACACAGCAGCACCTGCTGGAGACCGATACCCCAGTGTAATGTGTTTGTTAAAACACCAGTGAGAAGATTTCATTAGCCTCTTTCCCTAGGGCTTCTTCTCTTTCTCTCCTTCTCTCACTCTGTCGCTCTTCAGGCCTTGATCTCACGCGCACAGCCTCTGCGCACAGGTGTGTTTCTGCGGCGTACCTGCCGGTGACAGATGGCTCCCATGATCAGGTCAAGAAGACTGAATGGGAGCGTTTCAATGCCGTATGTGATGCCAGCATTCTGTTTTAGTTACTTCTTGTGCGGATAAGCCAGTTTTAAAACTACAGAATGAAAATGAAAAATCGTTTTTGCTTGTGTTGCCATCGTTGTTTTGACCATTGTTAGCGTAGAGCCGGAAAATTGTGGACTTTATTTCTTATGTTTTAAATGATAGAATTTAACCATATTATTTCCTGTATAAATGATTACCCCTACTTAGTTTTCTTGTTGAGTTAAAAAATAAATGAACTTAAGGAAACATTTTAAGCACACTTTACTTTTTTATGTACGAGGTCGGAGCAAAACAGGATGAAGGAATCTGAACAACCAAAAACAGTGCGGCAGCTGACCTTGAACTTTACCCCACTGCTATTGTTTTGTGGCTTCAGGCCACTCAAGAACACACACATACACACACACACACACACACACACACACACACACACTGTTGGAGTGTGTTGACGTTAAGACTCCCACTGGTGATGAAGTCGGAAATCCGCACTCTGAATTTTTTAATCCTTCATTATTAGTATTAAATATAAATATCTGTACACTGAGTTTTGAATCCGTTAAGTTTAATAAATTACATACAATGGATTGCATTTTTACGTAATACGCAAAACACCATGTGTTGAGCTATCTTATGTAAAGCATACAATTTCTGAAGAGCGATAGCTTTTATATCTTTCCTTTAAATGTGGGAAAAATGTGTTCCCTGTTGGACATGTAGAACATCTAAGGTGATATATGGCCGCGGCTCTAAGCTTGTAGTTCACTTCCTGTAAGTTGCTCTTTGGTGTTCTGACATGTTCCCCTAATTTATGTGGCTTTTACTCTGGGAAATGCGTATTTCAGCCGGCCGGAGCGTTCTGTGTGAGCACTAAAGCGTCTTTTGAAGTAAATATAGAAAATCAATTATTCACTTCTGTTGATTTATTGCAATGGGAATGGATTCGATTCGGGAGCGTATGGGTGCTGTTCCGGAAAAGACTGGAGATATCGACAGAGCGCCATTGAATATTCCGAGCGTGAATGCACCTGATGAAAGCGTGTGTGGCACTGGCGTGTCTGGCGGCGCTGAGGGTGGCACCCTGCATTAGCCAAATGGAAAGTCTGACAGCATCGGGATTTACTCGTCTGTGTGTGTGTGTGTGTGTGTGGCGACATTGCATTTTTATTGCTAAGGACATCGGCATCCATGCACACTTTCAAGCTTCCGATTCGTCGCATGCATGCGTGTTTGTCTGTGCATTTGTCGGCCATTAATTGCTTCCCGATCACCAAATCTACATTGAGCGAAATGTCCAAACGATTCTGCCGAAACGATTTAGCGAAGCATGTTCAGTGACACACATGCTTTGACACAGTGATTATAACCGCATGCACCATCTTGGAATGCACCAGAATCTTCCCATTGCAATGCATTCTGGGAGACCTTCACGTAACCTGGATCCATTTTTTGTTTGGTTTTGTTGTGTACTAACCTCTTCTCTTGCTTTCAGGATGATTGACAGTTAGTTTACTAATATGGCATGCCTCATATAAGTGCCGACTATGGCTAATATATAGTTGAATGTAAAGTCAAATGATAGTTGTAAATGTGACTCAGATAGCGTTAGGGATGAGAATTCTTAACGTTATAATGTCAATGAATGCTAATCGTGTGTCGAGAAGAGATTAGGTCCTGCTTCGGGTCTTGTTGCATGCTAAATGTGTGTTGGTGGTTGTGCTGGCCCAGTTGTCTGACTGAGAGGTGTTTGATTGACAGCTGAGGATTTGTGACTGGCCCGTGAATCAAAACATCAGGTCATATGGCTCAGAGGAGGCTTTGGGGATTTCTTGGCAAAGGTAAAAGTTTTCTTTATTTTTAACCCAACTCTCCATACATTATTACTGTGAATGTTCTGTTTCCAACACAGCCAGGCCACTTTACATCACTGTCCCCTAATTCATGCAAAGTGAAACACGGATCTAATGAAAAGCCATTGATGGTGGTTGAGTGGCCGAACTTGTCTTGAATGCTGCAATTGTGACTGGTTGTCTAACTGTCTAACTTCTCACCCGTGTTTTAGGTCCACGCCGTTTCGCTCTTTAAGCGTTTAGGAAGTGTAACGTCACGAGCCCTTTCGGTCGCTGTTGCCGTGCACATCTGGAGGGGCTTTCATACGAGCGTCACACTTCACAGCACATTAACTTGATGGTTTGATGACTGTTGGACGTTGAGATGAAACTGCGCAGAGATTTCACGATGCTGGCGCTCACATCGAAACTTCTCCAGTTTGAGTCTCAGCATTCAGGCGTAAAAAACGGTTTCGTTATTAGTGCAGGTTTTAGCACTGATTAGGACAAGATCATGGTGTTGAGATTAGGTTTAAGTCTGTATGAAATTATACTAGCTGTTCTTGCCAATGGCACATTTTCATTGATTTATAGGAAATTTATGTTCTGTCAAAATAATGGGCAAGATAATGAAATATAGTTGCACGATGGTTTTAAAATGTTAAATTTACTTGTGTTGATTGGCTTGTTGATTATTTCCATGGGAACAAATGCATCTATTATAAATTATACATATTATAATTTGTAAGTGAAAACTGTATAAACCAAAGCAATAAAACATACAACTGAGATTAAAGAGAAATTAAAGAGAAAAAAAAGTTGAAAATTGAGTTTATCTTCTATGGATGGATTCAATTTTGCTACGATTTTTATAGACAAAAGAGAGTTTGTGGTTCATGTTCAATTAATTTATACTGTAAAGCGCTTTTCATTACATGAAAAAAGCAGAACAAATAATGTAAAGGTTTTGACTAGTGAGCAGCAGAAAGCCGACAGTGTCTAACAAAACTTTGAGGAACTTTGAGGAAACTTTGAGGAAAATCTAGAGAAAAACAAACCGAGGTGGAACCAGGCAAGGAAAGATCATTTCAAATGGAGGAATGTTGTTTATGTCTTTTACACATTTGATATATTTTATTCACTATCAGGGTTGCAAGTCTTGTAGACCAGAGATTAGAACAAGTTCCCCAGCAGTGATTTAGTCGTCTCACTCTTCCTACTCACTTAATTTAAGCATCAAAACTTTTCAAGCATCAGAATGTTTGTTCAGGTTAACACCATAGATGTGAGTGAAAGAGTGTGTCCCACCTCTAAGTTACTGAGATTGGCTGTAGCTCCTCGTGACCCAGAAATGGAATGAGTGTTAGAAAATGGATTGAATTGGCTAGATACAGTAAATGAAAGCACGGGAGAGTTAGCTTTACACTAGCAGGCGTAGTGCGGCAGATGCAGTTGAGGAGTGGACTCCAGGTCATTGACTTATGGAAATGAGATTTGTTCCTTGCATGTGTTATGGAAGCCGCAGTGGCGCGGTGTGATGCATGCTAGCGCACGACTCTACACAAATTGAATTGCAACCAGACTTTCTAGTTGCCATCACACAGGAAATAGGTCAGCAATCCATTAAGATGGCATTAGATACATCTAATTAAGGGTTTGATTCCGAAGTAAAGACTCATGCTTGATGTTGCACAAGGGTGAATGTTCAAAACCACTGTCTTAAAAACTGGATTTCTTTTACTTATAAACTACTTCTGAATTGAAGACATGTCAGCCGCTGTGTGGAATGAGTAGACTATTCCAAGTTCATACAGGCTGTCTGTAGAGCACTGGTGTTTGGAGCACCAAGTCATGGGTTTGATTCCCAGGAAAACCAGAAAAAATTCTTGAATTGTAAAAATTCTAATTACTTGTAAGTCGCTCTGGATAAAAGCGACTCCTAAAAAACTGTAAAGTAAGTACAGTTGGATAAATCATGTTCTAATCCAAGTCAGGTGGGTTCTTGGGC
Organism: Paedocypris sp. Pulau Singkep; assembly: GCA_017309775.1. Taxonomy (NCBI): domain Eukaryota; kingdom Metazoa; phylum Chordata; class Actinopteri; order Cypriniformes; genus Paedocypris; species Paedocypris sp. Pulau Singkep. The sequence continues at coordinate 4,480,323 of MU204179.1, forward strand.
AAGACCCTGACCACCACATGTTCCACGGCTTAAGGCTGCCCACTGCTCCGGGTTTTTGTGTTTCAGTTCATTGTGTGTGTGTGTGTGTGTGTGTGTGTGTGTGAGTGTGTAACATCACTGGATGGTTAAATGCAGAATACAAATTCAGTACGGTCTTTAGTGGCCATTTTAACAAAACTCGCTTTACTCAATTTTGACATATTAATGTGATATGCTATACATATTTACCTGTAGGCCTTGGTTTTTTGTCTCTAGAAGAAAAGCTACTAACTTTTGTTTGAAGAGGTTTAGTTTAATTGTCTTCATAAGATTAGTATATGCTAGTGTGTTAAAGAACTGTTTGATGTTTAAAAAGAGTTAACGTTTTCTAATATATGTTTGCAATAAGCACAAAAAGTTTTTTTTTTTTACATTATTTCACTCTTTTTTTCCCCCATTTTCAAAAAATTGAATTACTGTAGTTGGATATTTTTATTTATTTAATGATTTGTTTGTTTATTTTAGATCAGGGCTGGTTTATTTAGAACTAGGCTTAAGCAAGATGGCAAAATCTAAAAAACATTTTTTTAGCTAATAGCATTGCAAAAACAAACAATACGACCCAGTGAAAATATAAATGTGACTTTTAGGAGAAAAGAAAATAACCAAACATTTGTCAATTATTTTTTTAATAAATGTGATGTCCAATAAGAGGTCAGTCAGGGAAAGGACACTTAAACAGATTGTCTATTGTCTTTTCTAAAATATACATGTTTATATCCTTAGTATATCCTGTCTAGTTTTTGGCAAATCTACTGATGTGAACATCACTGAGAAACTGCAAAATGAAATGGTTGATTTTACACTCTCCCCACACATGTTCATGTCATGTTATATCAGCTCACATTGACACAGGAACTCTACTTCACAACTAAACACTTTCACATGCTTTTTGTATCATGCTACATCGGCAACATGTTTGTAACACAACAGCTACATAAACACAACTCCTTAACTTAATGTTTAGTTGCCAGGGATTTACTTAAGTTGAAGGATCTACACTAAAGCTAGTCCTTTGCATTCCAGTGAGCAACAGTGGTGAAACCAAGTCTGAAGCACTTAGCATTTATCAAGTCAAGTCATAAATCTCCCCTATAATGACTTCAGTACAAGCCGCCAATCCACAATTGAAATGCCTAATCTCTCATTTCCTGTAAGCTGGTTCTCCAGACAGGAGTGGGAAATCGGGCGAAGAGTTGTTGAGTGAGAGAGTTTAGAGCCTCTTTAGCGCCACCTAGCATCTTCTAGTGTATTTTATGCCCTGCACATCATGCTTTAGTTCAAACATCCAAACTCTGATTCTAACGTTGCGCGCAGCTAATCTAACAAAAGCCTTGACTTGCATGAGACGTGCTTTGAATCGTCTTCCTGGGGGCGACGGGATGAAGAATAAAATCACTGTTCCACATCCGCCGGGTCGCTGTCCTTCACCAGCTCGAAAACAAACAACAAACTCTCAAAGAGCCCCAGTAAAGCTTTGCACCTGCATCCAAAGCAATGAACCCGGACTTTTCACACACACCAGTCTCTTTCCTGTCCGTCAGCCCGCCACCCGGCCGCCCTCCTCCAGCCTGCGCCCCTTTTTAAACGCACAAAGAGGCGGCTGTGTGCATGGCACTGTTGACAGAGCCGAGGTACAGGCTGTAATCTGTGAGCAGAAAGATTGTGTTTAGCGATTGAGCGAGACAGGTATTCCAGACTGAGACGGGGGGTCGGAGCGGGGGTACATACCAGGGCTCTGGTTTCTGGCCCGCCTAATTATTCAACACATGTACGCAGCGTTGGGTCCGGCCGTCCTCCCCCCAGGGAACAACATGCTGTTTGTGAGCGCTCGCATCCCATATTCACACCGCCGCTTGTAATTAACAGTCTCGTGTTGTTGTGCCGTCAACATGTGCTGAATGCAGATACGGCGGATCTGTAGACGCTCCCGCTGACTTAACCCTATTGATCCGCCAGTGGGTGTCAGCTGCAGGGGGCCGAGATGGGTGTGCGCTCCTGGGAAAACTTCCCCCCTGCGTTTGCACTAAGGACGCTTTGTTTCTCTGGGATATCCTGTTCCCTAACACAATGCCCAACTCAGTGCGTGTGTTTCTGGAAAAGAAGCGTTTGGAATAAAGACATCTTGGGTTAATACAGTAATGGGAACTAGAAGTAAAGTTTAACGCAATGGTTCTGAAGTCTACATTTTGATTTGTGATATTTATTTATGATTCATGGTGCATGTTGATATATGTTTGTTTGTTTTACAGATATGGAGACACACATTTATGTATTGAGCGTGTGTTTATGTAAAACTATATGAAATGTATATTTTTTTGATTGCTAAGGAATTGAATTCTTTTTAAACAGTATCGTGTCTTATTATACTAAATATTAGGTGTATTCTTCAAACTTTTTATTTATTATTTATTTGTTTTTATTTTTTATCTTTTATCTTTGATATTCTATTTATATTTGTTTTTGTTGTCTTTTAATTGCGTTTAAAATCTTCTTTAAATCATTTCGAATCACAGAGTAGCCTAGTACGATTCAACTAAAATAAATTGTATGGACAATATATCATTCTGAAAATGACATGCATGAAAACACCGGGAAACAGTCTTTTTATTTTTTTCTGTGTTCTGATTAATGATGTCTGATTCATGGCACGTTGCGTGTTGGGTTTACATACAGTAGCCAAGGAATACAACCGATAAAAGCGCCCTAAGAATTACAATGTGTGTTCCAAAAGAAAGTCTGTCATCACTGATGATTTGTTATGTATGTTTAATAGTGTCTGGTACCAAATGAGGATGTCTTCTCACAAGATTTTTTAGGAGAAAGTGTCTATTCACACCCTAAAATGTCATTTTACAATTTGACGCGTTGTTAAAAGCCATTTTGAGTGGTTTCCATATGTTTTGTATTAATTGCATTATTCTATTGATTGTTTGTTCAAATGCTTTATGTAATTTATTTGAACACTTTCAGAATAGTTATTAACGCAGCGTTTTCTTGTGTTTCTACAGTCCTGGTACCTGGGCGAGCTTAATTCCATTCCAAGTGTCGAACGGGACTCCGATTCTGCCAACAAATGTCCAGAATTACAGCATAAACATCATTGGTGAGCCCCTTCTGCAAGCAGAGTCAAGCAATTGAAGCGGGCCTAGAACTGGACCCTGGAGATAACCAGCAAGCAGCACTTATACAATCGACTCGGGCCTTTGTCCCATCCCCTAATGGACACTGATTTACAGCAGTAGAGAGTGAGCTGGGTCAAAGGGTTCTCCTCTGACACGAGCCTCTCCGCACCAGTCAGTCGTTGTGCAAGGAAGCCCCTAATCTGAGATACTGTGATATTTACCATACAAACTTTAGATGCCTTACTGTATATGCATGACTTGCTAGTCTCTCGTAGTGTTTCTCTTGTTCTAATGTCACGATAACTTGTCTTGGTTTACGAAACAATTTGCGGGGCTGTCCACACAAGGGCTGGCTGGATGGTTTGGTTCCAGGATCTAATGAATGTTCTTCAAACAGAGGCTCATGGTTTTTGTTACGTAATCATAGGAAAGACTTTCAATGAACTGAATGTTTCTATTTTCATACTTCACTCAAACTGCAAAATCTTCTCAATCATCTACTTAATTCTTTCTGAGGTAAATGTTTTGCTCTAAAGGGTTAGGAACTCTAAAAGCCTATTGTTAGTTAAGAATTTCAACCCCAGTTTTATTTTTTACATTTTTTTTTTTAGTTTGGATAAAAATAAGACAATATCTCATTGAGAGGCAAGTGCAATTTAAATGATTTTACTGAAGGGAAGCTATCGTAGTCTGACTGCCCTAAGACTCTAAAGGAAGGGGGAGTAAATGTTTTTTTACGAGAACTTTAAAACATAATGAAAATGTAAAAAAAAAACAAAAAAAAAGTTCCTCCATCATTTGGGATAAGCTGAGGACGGAAGAGTGGGATTGACAAAGCGAAACTGAGCGCGAACAAGACAGCACTTATTTTGAGCCGTACCCATCATGTGGGTAGTTTTTTTTTTTGTTTTTTTCATTTTAATTTTAATTTATTGCAATGAAAACTACAACACTTAAACACACAGTGTGTATAAAATGGCTTCTTTTGAAATTTTACTCACACATCGCAGCAGTGTGCACGTCTCGCCGGCTTTTAGCTTATAAAGCTACTGTTTACACTAAAATATCACGAGAAACAAGAGTGTGCTGGTGAAGTAACTTATGTCAGTTTATGTGTGTGTGTTGCGTGTAGAATCGTGTTCATTTCAACACTAATCTGCAGGTGAGGCGAGGTCTCAAGGTGCTCATTTCAAACCCACTTTGGTTGTAGTTCCCAACAGCCGTAATCCCAGAATTCCAAGATTTCTCCCGGCGTTCTCAGCGTCATTGCCTCTCCAATCAGACATATTTTATAACTAATCTTTCCAATAATCTTAATTTGCACGAAAATATATAGTCCACATTACGTGCCTTGCCTACGAATTTAAGAAACATCACTACACTTTTTGCTGCATTTATTACCGTCTAGGTGGAAAAGCTACATTTTTATGATAAGAGATATTTTGTACTCTGGATCATTTTTTTTTTTTTAGTTTTATTTACTACTTTATCTCACATTTACAGTGCATATCATGGCTTTGTATAGTTGCCGTTTGAAGTTTGTAATCTACCAGCATCATTTTTTTTTCAGTATTCCAGTGATTTTCATGTTTGATTCTGTTTTAATTCTCTCTATCTTTTCCGTCTTTCCATCACGTTGGGGGTTGGGGAGGGGTTCAGATTTATAAAAAATATGCAATACCAAGTTTTGCCTATGTAGGTAGTGCTTTTAGCTACAGTATGTGGATTATTAGGAGCTAGTACAGAAACATAGTGTAAACATCTATTTTCTTGATGTTGTATCTGACGTTACAGTGGTTCCGCGGTTCACAAACTTAATTCATGAACTGACTCTAGTTATGATCCACCAACACGTGACACAACACGGAACATGTGTCCCTCCACTTAAATGGTTTCCAACTCAAACTTTTCTGTTTGTGAACTACGGCACTACCGTAATTTTTTTTTTTGTTTTGTATTTGACCAAAGTGGGAACTGCTTTCTTTGCAGTGTGCGAAAAGACTTTTATTTTTTTTTCAGATAGGCTCGAATAAGAGTTCTTTTAAAAAATTTGTAAAGGATTGCTTTTTTTTTTACACTTTGAAGCACGTCTGCACAGATCGCACCATTTGGTCTAATTCGGCTGCAAAGTCACTGATTTGTCTACTGTGACTAACCAACTCTTCCTACCTGGGGTACTGGTTTGATTGACTGGGTCTGAGCGGGGGGCAGCTTGACTTGAGGGTGACAATCAGTGGTAAACTACGCACATTACTGCCACACTGCTGGCCTGAGTAATACTTCACCTTCAGTTTCCATTTCCCTGTTCAATAATTATCCACTATATGCAATTCCCAAGTATATGCCTTAGATTTTTTGCAAACAAGTGACTTGTTATAAAATGCGCTACAATCACCATCACGCAAATTCTAAATCTGCGTGCTCAATCTGACACAATCAGAATTTTTCCGCATTTGATAACTTTATACTTTGGAAGTGTTTCGATTCGCATTTCGAAAATGTCCCAATTTGGGGCATCACTGGGCCCAGATGATTCTGAGGAATCGGCCCAACTTTAAATTTAGATAAGGGCCCGAAACTTATATATAATGGGTCTGTGTAGACTTCTAGAAGGCAGGGTACAATTATGAGTCTATAGGGGGGGAAAAACAACAGTTTTGAACTATTTTGCATTTTATGCTAATCGGCAATCATCCGCCCATAGTGTCTTTTCAGTCAGGCATAACCAGCCGCTCTTACATCATGCTGGTTTAACCCTTCAGCCCTCCAATCATCCTTCCGTCTGCTTTCCAAGACCTCAAGTCAAGCTGAGCCTCCACTCTTTCCTTTAGATGTTCTAAACATACGTAAGCTATAAAGAAGCCGCCCCATTTATTGTGCACTGTTCCGTCTTTTGTAGTGTTTTTTGATTTGTGATATAGATCAAGTGCTTTGCAGCCTTCAGGCAGTTGACAATGCCACTGAAGTGCATTTCCTTCTGGAGTAGTTTGAGTGTCAGGGTCCGATATCGTGATATCGTGAAGGAGGCCGTAGATTAAGGGGTCATCTCGGTGGCCGTCGTAATAGCAATAGTTGGGGGTAGTAGACGTCATGGGTTAAAATCTGCTTTGGCAGCTTTGTGAAATGTGTGTGTGTGTGTGTGTGTGTGCGTGTGTTTAGATAGGTCAGAGAGTGTGTTCACTGATGACTTTGACACTACAAGCGGAGAGCGTACATGAGGGTCTTTCTATTGAATTGCCTTCCACAAAAGTGTATACACTGTAAAGTTTTTCCCCCATTTGTAAAAAGGAACATTTTTTTGACTTGTGTTTGTGATTTTAAGTGGGTTTTTTTTGTCAAACAAAATTCGATTGTGTTTTTTTTTTAACTCAATAGATGTCTGAGAAATAGGAGGTTGAATTTGTGATTCGCTCTATTTTTCTGTACTTATAAAGTTGAGTGAATTCCCGTTCGGGACTGTAAATGTTTAAAACAATAAGATGAAGGTCTTTTGTTGTATTTCGTGTTGACTTGGATCCTTGAGACATTTCATAAATGTTTGAAGTGTTGTTTTGTTAGTGTGGCCATAGAGTGTTTGTTGTGATCGTGATTTTGAAAATCGGATTAGAGATGATGTTTGGGTTTGTGTTCGGTAGGATTTTTCTATTCGGAGCCGTTGGGGAACTTCTTGTCACTTTAGAATATTGGCATCAGATTTGAGTCTCCCAACATAAAAACCAGGGTAATGTCACTAGCGGCGTCACATATGTATGTTCTGCTGTTGTAAGCGCAATTCCCCCGTCGTCTGAGGCGGACACACAGGCAGCATCACCAACTTTTCAACCAATTCTGCTCAAACGTATTCAAATAATAAAACCTGTTCAGATAATATTACCTATTCAGAGGTATTTCTCTACAACGTCATCATCATCATATAAAATAACAGAGCATTTGCACTTTCTGCTGTTCCCACTTCCCAGATTTACACAGTGATGATGAGGTTTTTTTTTTCCGGTTTCCGAATGCATTCGTTTCGTAGAACTGAGACACGCTGCAAGATGGTGGTGCTCAGTCGAAGTCTTTGCGCACTCATCTTCACGCAGGAAGGACACAATGTGCGTCGATATATCTACAGCATTCGGCAAAAACACAAGTGATCTGTGGCATAAACCGGAACATTTTTTTTTTAAATTTTTTTTAAAAAAAAACCAGCATACAGTATATGAGATGTTTACCAAAATAAAAAAGGAATATTTCAAACAGTGCCTGTTTCAGCCTCAGCGAACTTTCCCTTGTAAATAGAAAACTATTTTAAAAAAGCATCTGATTTTCTTTAGGGGAAAGGAAATATCTATTCTCACACAGAACCTATGAAATGCTTCGCCCGTGTTTCATCCCTTTGCGTTTTTTTTTTTTCCACTTTTTTTGGGTCCGGATTATGTGTTTGTTTTATTTTCCGTGCTTTGGTCGGATTTCGCAATTCGAGCCCAAAGCCGATCCCTAGTCTCTCTTTTACGAGGAAATGATAGTCGAGCAGTGTGTTTCTCTAGATGACACTTAGTTCTACAACAGAAGATAAAATCGTCAGGTAAAATAACGTGTTCCGCCACCGAGTTGTTTTTTTCCCCCATTTTTTGTTTTTCAAAAGGTGTCGGGGGTCTCGTGGCACTTCATTGCAATCTCAGCGGTTTGGTGGTTAGGGGGGTTTAAACGGGGCAGAACTTTCACCAACTTAGTTGTGTTTTTGTTTTGTTTTTTCAGTAGTGATTGTGAAAACAGCAGTCGTATGCAAATGTTAATGTATGTTCTGAATGTACATTATGGAACACTTTATCACGTTTTTGTGTTGGAGGAAAGCAGGCGTCCTTCGAGAAGCTGTGTTGTGAAGGCCTTGCCGTTTAACCCTTGTGTTCTCTTCTGTTGAGTTCCAGCTTTTCCGTTTCACAGCTAGTAACCGTAGGGCCCTGTCTCACCTTCAAGCTGGTTGCATCTGGTTTAGGGGCTAAAGTTGCCACAAGATTAAAAAAATGAGTGTAAATAACGCTTGACTTTTTTTTGTGATTGTTACTGTTATATCCAGCCTATACTGCTAGCAGCTGTTTTTACTGCAGTCAATTACTGGAAGTGGATATATTTCCTATGCAAAACTGTTTAAACAATAAAATGAGCTATGCTACAAAGCAAACGGTGTCTGTGTTTACTGCTTTCCCATGCTTTAGGTGTCTTTTTACTTGTTTCAGCCTATTGCTCTAACAGCAGATTCCCGTTCTCTGTATCCACAAGATAAGATGCGCACGCTTGGAGTCGGAGCAGGCGTCGCTCTAATCCGCCATTTCCATGAGGCAGAGCTGAAGACGGTTCTGGTTGCCATGTTGGAGGAACATCCAGTGTCCTGTCTGCTTATCAATTAGGTCGGACCCAGCGCCTGGCAGCGGGCACGGGGTTGGTTTGGCTACAAAACAAATACAACATGGTTCTGTGCTGATATAAAATCACCCCGATGCATAATGGTTATCATTATGCCATTTATCAAAATTGGCCAGTTAAGTAAACATCTGGCTGAAGTCTGCAGGGCTTTGGCTCTCAGAGTCTCACGTTTTCCAAGTCTTTTGGTGGTGATTTGATGAGATTGAGGGCTTGTGTGAGGCTGATCGCGTTTCATGAGGTTCAGGCAGATTTTTAGACCAAAAGCGATAATCTGATGGTCACGCTCAACAAATGAGACTGGAACAGGTACTTGGATGACAAAGATGGACAGAGTGATACTGTATATAGATAAATTTGACTGAAATTACTTTATTAATCTTTATTAACACAACTTTGTGAACTTTAATTGCACTTTATTTAAATGAATGTGGTTGTGGTTCAGTGGTAGGCCGTTGAACATGCAATTTCCGAATTCAAAAAATTTCATATTTTAATGGTCATATACACATTATTCATAGCACAACATGCGACAAAATGTATTTTGCATTCGTCCTGCATTCATGCGAGAAAGAGATACAATAAAATGATAAGAGATAAAAATACAATAAAAAAAACAAAATAAATGAATAAGGAAAAAGATATTAATGTAAACCAGAAAAACACTATGAAAATAAATGAATAAAATGAGAAAAATACAAAAAGGTAAAGTGAACGTGTTTAAAGTGTAAAGTGTCTAATAACCCTCTTATAGTGACCCAGTTTGTGCAAGTGCAAGTTGAAGGTTAAATCCCTGTCTGGTGGGTTTCACAACTGACCCCCACATGCCCCTTGGTGCCATAACCTAAGGCTGCCCACTGCTCCGGGTGTGTGTGCGCTCGATTAACTGTGTGGATATATGCAATGACAAACTCACCTCACTTTACTTAATCCCAGTCTGAACTGTGAGAATATTTCGTATTAAAAGTTCTGACTTTCAAATGTATCATTTAATAAACTCAATAGATCTTTTGATAAGCAAATTAGTATTTTTACCTGTCAGATTAGACCGGCTAGATTAGTAGGTTAATCCCACATGTGAGTATGTTCTAGGTTTAAATAACACAGAATATGCATGTGCCAGTCCCCGTGACTTCTTTTTTCCACATTGCTCCGTGTTCGGAGGGAGCGTGGGATTTAATCACGCCTGTGCATCGGCGGGACGTGTGTGTACAGGAACAGGTGTTCAGCATTAAAGTGTTTGTGTGTGTGTGTGTGGGGAGGGGGGCGGGTGAGAAGGGTCTTTGATACAAAGAGAAAACACAACGTCCTTGTCTTGAGAAGTGGCATGCCGTGAGTGGTAGTGCTGGGGTGGCAGGAGGGGCGCCAGGCTGAATGATCCTCTCCTCCCCTGTGAAACACTCGGGATTAGCTCCTTCACTTTCCCACAGACCGACCCCACTAAACACACACGCACCCCTCCCACTCCCCCAATTTGCATATGCCACAGACAAGGGAGGCAACAAACAAACTTTATATTGAGCCGTGACTGGCTATTGAATAAATCTCACCCTCAGACACTCACACACTCCCACAGGCTCGGCTTTCTTCCTAGACTTGCAGCGATGCTTTGTCAGGAGGTTCTGCTAACAGAATCCACAAAGATTGACTGGAAGATGCTCAGATGTTGCTGATGTGGAAAGATGCTGCTATGTGTTGTACGTAGGGCAGGAATTGTTACTGTAAAATGACTTCTTAAATCAGCGACCCCAAACCTGCAACCCACGGACCATCTCTGACCCATCAAGGTGTCAAATGTGGCAGGCTTATTTTTAATTTGTACGTTCACATATTTATTTAGTGATTTTCATCCATTTGGGAGAATTTTGAGATAAATCACTCATTTATTTTATCGCCAGGTTTGATACTGGCCTGTCATCACAATATGTTGCAAAAGTTTACAAAGGAAAGAATGAAGATACACAGTCGCGAGCACTTACGTTTGTGAACGCTTCTTACATTACATACAATTATTCATTAAATGCTGACAGACAGATTGATTGATTGATTGATTGGTTGCTTGCATGCTTGCTTTTTTTATTTCATTGATTGGTTGATTGATATTGCACTAACAACATAAGCATCGAATGGTCAGTTTTCCATTTATTTATTTTCCATTTCCTTTGTTGGGTTTCACCAATTCTCGACAAATAAAACAAAATACTGTTATTTTTTTTATTTATACTATGTCGTAGCGCGCTAAATTCACAACAATCCAAAATTGGCTACATAAAATGAATAGTTGACCACCACTGCCTTAAATTTATGGCTTTAAGATGTTAGGTGACTTTAAAATTATGAAATTCGTCCATTTTATGTCTAATTTGCCGTGTTAAACCAGTACTGTGCTGCTGCCAAGTTTCTATCCAGGCAGTGATTTATGATTTGTGAGACATTCCACAGCCTCGCCTGAGAACCTTCAGCCATCAGTGGAGCGAGGAGATGGCGAGTCTCGCTCTGGATGCCGATGACTGTGTTGTCTTAAGCAGATGTCATGAGACGCTGTACAAGGAGCCTTAACACTGATCCAGAGCTCGCTTTGATTGCTGCCCCTAAGAACATGCAAAGAAAAATATTGTTCCGGGGATTAATTACGATTTAAAATGTAAAAAAAATTCAGCCGTTTATTTGGGTCAAATTGTTACAGTTCGACACTATTTTATTATTATTTATAATTTTCTTTATTAGTGCTTATTTTTCATTATGGATTATTTTATTACATGTTATTTTATGAAAATATAAGTAAAATGTATTTACACTTTACTGTTTATTTTTTTTTAATCATTTACTTAACATATTGCAACAACTCAGGATGTGTAATGTTTACGATGACAAATCAGAGCGGAGGTCCAGGCCCATAAATCACACTGCAAACGGACCCTGACCGGGCTCATTGTGATGACAGGGAAGAAGAAAGGAGGCAGCTGGGATGTACATGGAAATGGAATTGGATTAAGTTACCTGTGTGAAGTCAGAATGATGTCTCCAGTAAGAAGCTGACGGGGGCTTACAGTCGCCACGCAAGAGGATTAGGATTCTTTTCCAAAAGAGAAGTACAACAGACCCCCGACTATCCACTGCTCGGTGGTTATGGATTCACATTTACTCTGTGTTTTTGGGGAAATGTAACCTCTGATTTTTTTTACATAAAATGTAAAAAAGAATTTACCTTTTCTTTATTTGTTTTTTTTCTGTTGAGGATATACTATAAAAAATTAAGTACAAACTCAGTTTCCCATGATTCAGTTGTTTGCTGGAACTAGCCATTTACTCATTTTGCTTTATTTGCATTAACTGTTTTGCTTTATTAGTTCCTGTGTATTTTTTTTATTATATTATTTTATTTTAGTATTAGGTTTACCAGTGTCGCTGTTTTCTTTTTTGTTTTCAATTTTGTGGATTCAAATTTTACCGGATTTTGAATTTTATAGAATTTTTTCAAATTATTCATTTTTTGTAAATAATTTGGAAAAATATAATATTAATTGTGACTGTGTTTCATTCATATTTGTGTGTTATGTACATCTTTTATTCTAATGTTTTTAAGGTGGTACAGTGGCATGGTGGGTATCTAAACCACCTCACAACAAAGAGGATCCATTCTAGGCTCAAGCCCAAGTGTAATTTACACGTTCTTGTTCACACGTTGGTTTCCTTTGTGTCTCCGGTTATTCCCCACAGTCCATAAACATGTTTAGGTGAATTGGTTTCTGGGAATATTGTTCGTGGGTGTGATTCCAAATGAGTAAATCTGTGTTTCCTGCTCTGTGATTGGCTGGCAACCACCCAAAGGCATGTGTCCCGCCGTCCAGCCCAAAGTTGCTGTGATTGGCTCCACCTCCCTGTGACCCAGAAATGGACAAGCGGCTCAGAATATGAACAGATGGATAATTGTTTCTTTTATAGCTTGACTCAAAACTGTATGATCATATCAAATTAGTCAGTGTCTGACTTTGAAAAATGTCATCACAGTCATTTCGAAGAATAAATTGAGCAATTTGTGTTACAATGAAAAGTCCCTAGCTGTGTGAAGTATGCAGGGTGCGACTAGTAATGCCTAGGAACTTACTGTTGTATTATTAGTAGAATCATAAAAACACAAGTCTAATATGTGGGAGTTTTGTAAAACTAGACATTGTATTTGTGAAATAGTTACGTCTTTGAGTTGTAATCATAAAAAAAACTGCAGAAATGTTGTTTAGTCTTAGTTGGCAATACAGTAATTACTTTACATGATATAAGCAAGATTATGTTAAAATGTTTTAGAATAGCACAAAAACTTTTACATGTTTTTAGTGTGTCTAAAGCACTTGCTTTTTCATTCATTCATGAGCGGCTACGGAACTTAAGCCCTTTGAAAACCTGCGGTCTACTTTATTGAGTTTCCATGCAAATGCAGAATCTTAATATCAGTGAATCCATTACCTCAGACCATACGGGTTCTCTGAATGAAGGCAGACAACCCAAATTCTGACAGTCTCATGAATAACCAAGCACGGCCTGGAGCAGACAGACAGACAAACAGACAGGAACATTGAGGTGAAGCGGCTGGACTGGTTTCTTGAACCCAGACAAACAGCAAAAGAGGCCTTTATTCATCCTACACTATCTTTATCCTCTTCAGACATGACTAATCCACCACAGCTGAAGTAAACCAATTCAGCATTTTAATGCAATCACGGCACAATAGGCCTCGAACAAGCGCTTTCTTGTCATGTTCCAACCTCAGACTGCTGCATTGCTCCTCACACGTTCAGTCGGAGCAGAAATATTAGCGCTGAGCCGAGGCGCCAACGGATCTCTGATGTTTTATTTATGTTTGTTTGGGCGATGTTTAGTCTGAGGTGTTTTTGGCCGTTAGGTTTCTTTCAGATCATTCGCTAACAAATGTAGAGCAGGCAACGTTTTGACTCTTTCTTTCCCACATCTGAGACGATTCTGGCCGTGAAAGAGATCCAATTCCTCCCCCATTTCTTCCAGGGGACATTCATTTTCTTATCCCAGATAGAACACTGATGCTTCTTTATTAAGTGTTGGGCTGTTTGAGGCTAAGTTGAAGCAGATGTCACCACAAAGTCTGTTATTACAGTGCTGAGGAGCAGCGTTTCTGTTAAAGCTTATTGTCCTGGTTGTGCATGGCTCACTGCATCTTTAGTAGAACAATATGGAGAGAACACAAGGCTGGCGGAGAATGATTACACTTTAGTGTTAAAACGCTGATGTGATGACACTTCGGCAGATGCAGACGTTACAGCAACCGTGTCGGATGCCAATTTTTATCGACCCACACATGGAAATGCAATGACGCCCAGACTGTCCAACAAAATTTTGAATTACTTTTCTACTCTGGGCCAACCAATCACAGAGCGAAGCACACAAACACACGCTCACACCTATTGTTCATTTTCCAAGCTTGTTCTGTTTGTAGACTGTGGGTGAAAAACCAAAGACTCAGAAGAAACCCACGCAATCTCAAGCATGTCCTTTCCACTGTGTGACAACAAATGCCCAAATCCAGATGTGCAATTCATACACACTGTGTATTACCAATGCAATACCTTTTGACTTCAATAACTTTACGGCAAAAACATTTAGCATACCTGAGTAAATGGACTGCACGTACTCAACAAAAACTCTCATACAAAGCTAATTATCGGTTGTGGTTAAATTTCACTTGTGTTTGGAGGTGCTTCATTTGTGATTGTGGACAAGTTCACATTCAGTCCACATTTAAACATTACTCTGGACTGTATAACATTTTTAAATGGCAGGTGCACTGAAGCACCTGAATGAAGAGGAGCTGATTTGTGTGTGTTTGATGAATAGAATGCTGCTGTGAACATGTATGAGTAGGAAACAACCACTGGAGTTCAAGTGTTTTTTTCTGTAATGGCTTAAATCACAGAGGCGGACAAACTCTACAAACCCAACACTTGATTGCAAGTAAAAGTTGTAATTACGCTATTGTAAAGTTTTCAGCTTTTCGGGAGCTAAATAGTGAGACTGAATGTTTCATTACTGTAAATGTTGCTGTATTGTTGTAAACACTTACCAGAAATAAACACAAACTGTTAAAGCATAAACAGAAATGAAACGTCTGAACAGGAAGTCATACATTTGTAAAAACATAACATTAATCAGGTCAAAAGGAACATTTGCCTTTGGATGTACGTCCTCATAAATCCTTTGAATGATTATGACTCCTACTCAGACATTTTCATTTAATTTCTGCCTAAGCCTTAGCAGTAATGAAGGCATGTGTTTAAAGATTTTGGTAAATACTTTCTAATAATAAATTATGAAGGTGAAAATGTGGCGACTATCAATATGGCCAGGCTAGGGAATTTTGATTTTGTGAAACATACAAAAACCATGAGCAGTTGACACCCTTGGACATGTGCTGAGCATCTTGCCCAAGGACAGTTGCAGCCAACGACTATCAAAACGGCAACAGCAATGGACACAAGTCTAAGAACACCTACCACTGGACTACAACTGCCACAATTATGTTAGCCAGAATCCTGTACCTTGTACTTGCGCAGCAAGTGTCACGATTACAACCCAGACCTCATTGCCTAGTCTCCTCCTGTGAATGGTGACTACATGAGAGTTAACTCACTATGCTTCTTCAAACACAATCCCGCTAGCAAGAACCGTGTATCTGATGCTCACATACATGCCCAAACCCCAGGCCAGACTCCAAGGTAGGACCAACCTGGGCAGCATAAGTAGATATAGTCTGTGGAAATTCTTAGTCATCCAGGTTGATTTGTCAGAAGATTGAGCCATGTCAACTGGATTTCCTAGTTTCTAATAGAAACATTTCACCGCCATTCCAGGTGGCTTCTTCAGTCAGGCATAAGTTGGCTAAAGGCCACACATTTATCATACAGGAGGTTTCCCCTCCTCTTTTATAAACAATGACCCCGTTATAAAGCGAAGGAGTGGTGAGTTTAGTGACTAGGTGAGAACACCCACTAGGTGTGAATTTTTAGTTAGCTGCTCCTATCATGTCCTTTCGGTTGGACTTGTGAAATGACCTTGACCATTTTTAGATGATCTTAAAGGGAAGCATGATAAATGGAAGACAAGTTGTGTCGGAGATATCCTCCTCTGTTCAAGGAGGGAGCATTTATCTGTATTTGTAACACTTCCCTGACCCCTCTCTTATTCCACTTATCTTCTCTTTCTAAGAATTATGTCTTGTTTTTTGTTCTTGTTAAGGTTTGTGAACTGCTCTTAGTTCGGCCAACCCTTGTTTGCCATTGCAATCAGAGGCTTTCAGTCCCCAACAACATAACTTCAACAGTCAAATTCAAAGCAGTCTACCACTGCAAGAAGGCCACATGTTTGCAAAGCCATCAACTCTCCACAGCTTGCTTCCCAAAGAAGTTTGAAGCGGAATGGACAAACAGCTGGTGACCGGGATTACAGACTGAAGAACTACAGGCCTGATGGAGCACCATAAGGGACTGTCCTCATCTGCTATCGCAGAGGTTTGCGAAGAACCCAAAAAGGTTAAAGATTTCTGCCATTGTTGAAGGTAAAAGGAACAGTCAGGAAGAGAAATACAGGAATCTTCTCAGCAGACTTTGCATCATGGTATCAGCTCAACCCTCTGAAATCCAACAAAGAAAATGGATACTGACTTCTTACTGAATTATACTGAATTATCTGAGCCAAAATGTAAAGCTCTCAACATACAACAGTAGTCAATAAAAGCGACTAACCTAAACATGCAGCAGAGCACACAGTGTCTAAATGTCCTTTGCCCTTCGGGGTTTGCCATTGTTTGGCAATAGGGCATGTAGACCAATAGGGTGCTCTTCTCTCCTTCTTTCCAAAGAATTGTCTTTGTAATTGTCTAACCGTCAATGAGTATGCCTGTCTTCAGAGTCACTTGACAGTGTTTGGAGGAGCAATTGCGTTCCCTAACCTGAGTAGTGCTGTTGTTGCTTGGGACCAATAAACAGGAGTCGCACACTAAAGAGAACTGTATGTGTGTGTAGTTGTTCTACGCCATCTTATGACCCCCGGGGCTGTGCGGTGTATGGGGCACGGGGGCTCCACTCTAGTCCAATAATGGTGGCGTTGGGGTCTCCACTTTAGTCCAAACATGAGCTGTGGTTCCGAACTTAAAATACAGTTTTAGACACAACAGTTGAATTGTATTCCCTCCACAGGGGATGCATTCTAAGACTTACTGGGACATCCTGGAGGAGCATGGAGTAGAGCTGCTTCTATATCACGTTGATAGGAGTCAGCACAGGTGTGTAATTTGGAATGGATCTTAGGGGAGGTGTTCTGGACATGTTCCCCAGAGAGGAGGCCAAAAGTAGACCAATGGGACAAGCCTCTTGTCCGGCCTGGGAAGGATTTGCTGTCTCACTGAAAGAGCTGGAGGAAGTGACCAGGACTTCGCCAATTGGGCCGTGTGTTTCCTGCCTACACTGGCAGGGATTGGCTATAGCTTTTTTGACTCAAAAATGTAAAAGCAGTTTAGAAAATGCATGGATGGAAGAATCTTTTTTACGAGTGTTTCAATCCTTTATGAGGAAGTCGACAGGTGTGTGTGTGTGTATGTGTGTGTGTGTGTGTGTGTTATGCGATTTGTTATGTGGGTGTGCGCTTTCCGCTTATTTACACCTGCGATACATTAAGTAGCTTGGGCTGCTTAATGAGCTGCAGGTGCGCGTGCTGGTCAGCGCTGAGTGTCGTGTGGGTCACCTGCTGTTTGTCGGAAGGCGTTTGGGAGAAAAGAACTGGGCGGCGCGCGCCCGCTGATACAGCGCCTGGCATGAGCTCTGCACTTGGCGCGGGTTTTCGCACTTTATTCCAAATATGAAACATTAAGTTTTTCAGTGCCAAGAACAAAATAATAGCGATGAGATAAATAAATAGTAAATTATTTCTAGAACAACATTTACCTATGTTCTAGTTTCTTTTGGCGCCACTGTTTCTTTAGTTGGCGCGTGCCCTAATTGTTGTTTATTATTGTGCTGCTTCAATTGGCGCGCTGCTGTTTTGTGGCAGAAATGAGCGGCGATAAAACGAGCTTTGATGATCCAGTCAATCAAAATATCTAAACCTGACAGTTGGTGACGAGGAAATTCGTTCACGTCACCTAATTGCGTGATGAATATCTTGAGTTATAGTCTCTGTCACGCGCATATTGCATGAACCTCTGCTTGACTCGATGAGGAAGCTGTTCGGTAATTGTGGTTTGTGTAAGGCTGCCAACTTCTGCTTTAATACAATTAAGCCGTACTGCAGAAAAGTGTTACATTTAGAGGGGAAATATAATTGCTTAGAAGTTGCGTTTTGATTCGAATTGAAAACTAAGTGCGCTTTCAACAATTGAGACATAATTGGAGTTCTTTTGAGTTGTGAACCGTTTCTAATGCATTTTAGAAATGTCAAATGCATTTTTATTGAGTTTAATTATAGAAAATGACAATATAATATGAAATGAAATGTTGTAATATTGAAAAATTGAATAATATAAACACAAAATTTTCATACTATTTCTAACTTTAAATATTACTTTTATTACCAATAATAATATTTCCAAGTACTACTAATATTAAATACTAATTCAAACAAATACTAATAAAAATAAACGATTACTACAACCATCATTAATTACATAAATGATTGACTGGGAATACAAATTTTAAGATTTATTTTCAAGTTTATAACTTTTGAATTGCTCTAACATTAACAAGTAAGAACACACTCATTTTATTAAATGAGATCATATAAATAAATGTACCACTGTTTGAATGTGATACAAATAATTGTCTCAGTTTCCGTTCTCATATATCGCAACTACTCAATATTTCACTTTAATGCCAGAAGTAGCAGGAAAAAATTGCAAATTGGGTGATCAATCAAAGAATTTGAATCAACTCAATCACAGTTGGAATTCCATGTGTGAAAACACTTTCATTTTTTTGTACCTTCCACCACATAAACCCATAAATCTGGATCCGTGAGGAAAGCCTGACACACGACTCCTAGTGTGGTGTCCCTGACGTGTGCATAAGTGCCTCTGGCTACAACAACCCGGTGCCAGATGTCAGGCCCATTCATTTACGGGCAAAACACGCACCTGTGATCCGTCTCTATCTGTCCACTGTCATTGTCATGCCCGGCTAAAATAATGTCGAAATAATTGCTGGTCTTGCATCACTTTTAGCAATCTATCAAAGTACTGACATTATTAATGGACATCATTGAGGTCATATAATTAGAAGCAGCGTGTGTCAAGTGTGATGCTGGAAGAGCCAAAGTCTTTTATGTGCTGCGATAAGACTGATTTAGAGGTTATAAATATTACTGTCATGAATGTAGGCGTTTGCTTAGATGTGAATACGAGCCATGATGGTTGTTTCTATCATTCTACTTGAAGGAACGAGCCTAGTTATGCTCGTCCACACCATCTGTCAACTTCATCTGACAACACGTGTTTTGGGTGAATTGCCATTGGAACCATATTGGACCATGGGTGTGAGTGAGAGTGTGAATGTGTGTATCCTGCTCTGTGAATGATTGCCCACCAATACAGCATGTGTGTTAACCCAACCCTGAGTTACTGGGATAGGCTCCAACTTCTCGTGACCCTGAAATGGAGCAAGGGGTAGAAAATGAATTGATGGAAGGATGAATGTTCTGCAATTCTAAGCGCTTTTGAAGATAGTAACAATCATTCGTGTCTGACCAGAGAAACTGTTGGCCACACTGTGGAAGTCTTCACACATTTTCATGTTCGTATGCCACTGCTGGAGATAGAGCTGCAGAAAACGGATTGATATTTTCAGGATTTATAATAATAATAATAATAATAATAATAATAATGAGTATTTGTAAGGCGCTTTTCACAGTTTAACTGTCTCAAAGTGCACATGTAAATATGTAAGGGAAATGTTGCTTTTTATTCAATTTGTCGTCTGGATTGTTGGTGTTAACTAAGGATTTACCGACACCTCGTTTGATTTTCATCCTTTTCATCCTTCATCCACACCGCATCTTTTAAATGGTGTGATATTTTATTAATGCATCTCGCGTACTTAATCTCACCTGCAAGACTTTAAAATATTTAAAGTGCATTTAGGATTTAAGCACAAAATTAAAAACAGTTTACTATTCAATACGTGGCAGTTTACTACTCAATACTCAAAATGGCGTCTACAATAGCCCAAACTAGTTCAAAATACAAATAATCTTCTCAAAACTAATATTGTACTCATTAATGTTGACAATAATCCCATTCTAAAAAAAAATAACTCCAAAATTAACATACGTAGTTTAAAATCTAATCTATGCGAGTGAAAGTCTATAATGAAAATGATGGCCGTATGAGTGAATGTGTGTCCGGCTCTGTGATTGGTTAGCCTCTTGCTGAAGGCCCAGAGTTTCTGTGATTGGCTCCAGCTCCAGAAATGGAAAAGTGGTTTGGAAAATAGATGGATGGATGAATATTCCACTGAACTCAGCTTTAGACACTAAAAAACTCAATTTGTGATCAGTTCTTCAAACTTTCCCTCTTTAGTTCCGTCATCTTGTGACTTTTTTGTCAACGTGATGTTCCTAAAAGCTCCTGCTTTTTCAAATTATTTTGCTGCCCATTTTGCATGTAATTGGTAAATGAGGTATAATTTTAATGACCCTCGGTTCTTGCAAAACTAAAAAGATTGTTCACACATTATGACACATATCTGATTTAAACCGCTGTAAATGTTTTCAGCTTTGCGCAGTACTCGCTTTATTACTTTGAATTTTACAAATGGTTTCCAGATTATTCTGCCCTCTCTTCTATTTTCCATAACTCATATTTAACCACCCTAAACCACACTTGAACAAGTCATTTTAACCATTAATACATAAAGATGTTAAACCCTCGAATAGAAAGAGAGACTTGTTCCATATGAGGTTGAGAAATAAATGCTGTTCTCTCTACTGTGAGAAATGACATTTGTTCCAGGCTTGTTTTGTCTGTCTTGTAATTGAGAACAGAGAGTAAAAATTGAAACTAACAGCAGAAAGACAGCAAAAGTGGAAGTTGGCGGTCAAACCTTTCAGCTCGCCCGTAGTGTTGGCTGTCTTTTCCAATCACGGCAAGACCCTCATGTTGGCAAACTCCATTATAACTGCAAATAAACGCATTGCTTTTCAAAAAAACAGACTAAATACACACGTTCACTAGGATTTTATTCAATTTACTTAAAATGTAAAATCAATCCAAGCTTGGATCATTAGACATTGAGTGTGTCAAAGGTTCAGTTTTGCAATATTCCAGATACAGTGGTATCTCTACTAATGAAATTAATTAGTGTCAAGGGCAGTTTCGTAAGTAGAAGATTTTGTAAGTAGAGACGCATTTATCATGTAAATGCCCTAATCCGTTCTAAACCCAAAATTCAGGGACTCCTTGCATCCTATCTGTGAGTAAAAGACTTGCTTAATCTTGTTGCTACAACATTTGGACTTTTGAAACTATTTTGTAACTAGAGATGATATTTTCTCAAACGCATTTTGTACCTCAATTATAACTAACAAATATTTGTTGGTAGAGCCATTCGTAAGACCCTAAGACCCCTACTTTATGAAACAAAATAAAGTTTGTCTTTACAGTGGTTTTGTAAGTGTCAACAGCGGCACACAAACACACGAGCAGCTCTGGAGGTCTGGAGTCTTCTAAACTGGAAAGCCATCGTTATGTTTTATACCACACATCTCTCCAGGGAAGCTCAACAAATGCCATGTCGAGCATCACTGTAGTTGAATTGTTAATGGCCTGCATCAATCCTCTGCAGCGGAGGAGAAGGGAAGTGAAAGGCTTGCCTACAAACAGCACCACATATTGGACCTCTCAGGCCGGTTACCGCTGTCAGGTTGCTGGGTTCACAGCATGGGGTTGTATTCTTACGGCTGGAGATGGCTGTTGGGGATCGTCCAGGCCTGTAATGGGGCATGTGGTATTAATACTAGGCCACAAGGGGTAGCGGCGTTGCAAACACGTGCTCAGAAACCACAGACAAAAAACCACTGATTACACTCGCTTTCCTCGGGCCGCGATGGGAGAGATTGCGCATCCTAGATGTTTGCACGGCTAGTTGCCAGTCACAGGAATCTCTATCACAGACATTTCCCACAATTCTCTCTGGTCCAAAGCCGTCGTTATCTATCGCCGTTCACCTTAAACCAACTCTGGCTCGCTCTTTCTCTTTGGCTGGTAATTGGTTCCAGAAAGCTAGAGCCGTCTCCAGCGAGCTGTGCTGCACATCTTAACACTTTAAAGGTCACTGGTCCCTCCCTTCAGACCACTGACTCCATCGTTTAAATACTCTTTTCACCCATGAAACTTGCGACGACTCCTTTCTTGTCTTGTTCGCTTAGCTATATTAGCCCTCTTGTCGGATTTTGGAGAGCGTCCAGGCGTACCCTGTATTGTCCAAATACATGCACTTAAACGTAAAATATGATGTCTCTGAGCAGCAATAATGCATGCCATATTGTGTTTTCATTACAATATGGGTCTGTTTCTTCCTCCATGCGGACTGAGGTGATCCTGAAAATAAAAGGCGGAGGAGTGCAGAGGTGCGGCGAGGCAGTTGTGGAGTGTTACCTTGGGTTTCATGAGCTCACGATGGAGTCGGAGCCAAACCGAAGGGATCTTGGCTCCTTTTTGGGTTCTTGGATGGAGCGTTCAGAATGTGTTAGGAGCTTCCACACTACTCACCCACTCGCATATGGTGTGTGAATCTGGCCGGAGCGCATGTTTAAGGACTTAACAAAAAAAGAACGCTCCCATATGTGTCTGTTTCTATTCATTTTCTCCCAAACCTAACAGAAGCTCGTCTTTTGTGGACTTAACGTCTTATGTTGTTTTTTTCCCACCTGCTTTTCCCTAAATAAATGCAGATGAGCTAAAAAGAGAAGTGTAAAACATATCCATGAATTGTACAGCGTCTGTATTAGAATATATGGAGCACATGTTCTTATTTCTTTCTGTCGCGGTTAAAGGTTACGGTTTGCATCCGCTTTTGAGATTTTATTTTTTACTGTGCCAGTAAGTGTGAAACACATATTTAATTAATTTTACTTCACAGTTCAACCTATATCCTGAAAAGATGAAAGGAGTGAATGAGACAAAGGTGATAGTGTAAAAGGATGTTTAGTTAATCAGATGTGGTTGTATAGTCTGAATAATTCTATGCCTACTTCATTGATTCTACCTCAAGTTAGAAATTGAAAATACTTGTATTAGTCCCACAGTGGGGGAAATTGCATCTACAGCATAACAATAGCAAAAAGTATAAATGTGAAAAAAGAAAAATAGCTGAAAAATAAATAAAATTGCGCTTGCATTTTAATTATACGGGGGTCCAACAATTTACGTACATACAAAACAAGACGTTCCCTAACTTTACCCCAACCATCAAAATATTAACCCCTTTGTGACTTTTGCCATAAAATCCCATCTTGACCCTTAAACATATCTTCATAGTTGTGGAGTCAAGTTCCCACTAAATATACAAATATAATACGGGTATTGGGGCACCACTAATCACACACACACACACACACACACACACACACACACACACACACACACACACACTATCAGAATTTGAATAACAATTAATACAATATGTTTATTCAAACCATAACACGAGTCAATTGTGACTTTTATTCTGTATTTCATACCAACACTTTACGTATTATCATATACGTATGGTTTCTGATGAGTAATTCCTGACCACAATCACAGTTCATCCTCAAATGACCACATCTCCAATCACCGTCTGGAAAAATCCTCAGGAGAGCAGTAAAAAGCAGTGGACAAAAGGCCTTGCTCAATCTGTCACCGCAACAACAGAAAGAGCCTCATAAATCTGCAGGTTAAAAATTCAAGTGCAAATTGCAAAGCGCTTGCAGGCACTTTTCAAAATTTCACTCTAGGTGGTCGTATTTTTTGTTCAATTTTTTATTTTTTAAGCACTATGCTAATGCTACTTCAGATTCCGAGTTTAACTACATAAAGAAGTAATTTAAGTTAAAAACAAATAACGAGGGAAACAAAATACAGGGTCGTGTAACTGTTTTTAAAAAAAAACATTTTCTTATGCAGTACCTTAAGACATTTGTCTTAATTAAATAAATTAAAATGCAATTACAAATTAATTAAATACAATTATAATTGATGAAAGTAAAAATATATTATTACATATTATATATATTATTATACACACACACACACACACACATATATCTATATATATATATATATATATATATATATAAATATTATATATATATATCATATAATATTATACAATATATACAAATTATTTATTTATTTTTTGTTCAGTTATGACCCATTTTTTGTTTTCAAATGTAACCAGAATAAAAGAACAAAACGAATGCAAATCCCTCCTTGGTCACGTTAAGCTGGTTGTATTTGTCTATTAGTGATAAATTCAAAGCTTTTCCTGGAAATGTTGGCTATCTTTGATTAAAGGGAACCCCCTGGCTCCACAATCACACACTAAGCAACACATTTGCAGACCAACATCTCTCATCACGACCTGGCCGAGGTCCGGGCTCAGTCAGGAACGGCCCCCTTAAAGCCAAAACTATGGAAGTCTTGTGCCAAAATAAATGGCTTGAGCCAAGGAGAGCTAATCCATTAGAGTGTTTCAAGTCTGATGGTCCAAACACAGCCACAATGCAAAAATAGTGTTTTAGCTACAAACGAATATCTTTTTGTTTCTGATATAAATGTATATGTTTGTTCTTTTTTCTTTAACAAATGATTTATTTCCCTAACCAGTGTGTATCTCCAGTGTTCTCAAGCACATCGCCTTGCATATTCCAAAGAGTTGTTTCATTATCTCCTCAGGACATCTTTAATTCAGACAAAAGAAGTGTGTGTCTGAGGAAGTCCAGATTTTTCTAAACAACTTTTGAAAGTTGTAAATGGGAAGGCGACAGGTTTCCATTTAAGAGTGTTTGTGATCAGAGCTGCAGACACCACATACAGATTTATTCATCTTCTGAAGAACGAACAAAGCGTTCAACCTGCTCAATATAGAAGCCTCTCAGACTGAATAAGCACAATGCTAATGCTAGTTTGCCAATTAAAATAAAACAACAATGAGCATAAAACTATTAACATTGTTATTCTTCAAGTATGTGCAAACAAGAATAAGTTCCAGTTCAGTGCATTTGTAAAGTGCTTTTCACAGTTACAACTGTCTCAAAGCACATGTGTGAAAATGTAAAAATAGAAGATTGTTGCATTTTATTCACTTTTGATGGGTGTTAAGATAATGGCTATAACATGACTATGAACAAGCAAAAACACTGTAACTGGTATAAATTAAATAGATATCTAAAAATAATTAATTTCTATTCAGAAAAAATGTACAAATATTATGATTATAGTTTCATAAGTTATATGAAACTATATTAATTAAAAGGGGCATCTACATATATAGACTTCATATATTTATGTTTATATACTTTATATTGACTGTATATATAAACACACACAGAGACACGTACACACTTGCAGAAGTGTAACAAGTAAATACTAATAATACCTTTTTTAACATTCCTCATTGCTTTAAATGTACTTTGTATGAGTCATGTTGAAAAAAGGAATATAGAGAGTATTAGTGTATTTCATTGATAAAGACTTGTGAAACTAATCTCTTCCAGAAAAACAAACATATAAAGAAAGACAATAGTTCTCTGATACATTAATGTGGAGGATTTACTGCCTTTGGGATTCGATCTGGATTTGAATGAATTCTTTTATAGCAGTTGTGTTATTAAAAAACAAACTTATATACATATAGTGCTGGTAACATTTATTGGGAAATATTTCTTCATGGAACAGATTCCTCTGACATTGATGCCACAGCACAGCACCATGTAAAAACACGCTGTTTAAAGCCAGAATTGGTCACACAGTTCTGTTGCAATGCCATCAGATCGTACACAGCGTCTAAAAGCTGATTTTAATACCCCCTCCCAACACACACACACACACACACACGCCTGTGCCATATGAGGTGAGGTAGTGTACGAGGGCGGAGCTCCCATCTGCTGACGGCCTGTTGTGGCAGAAGGTGCTGCTAATGAGGCCTGATCTGCTGCTGCACCTGCCACAGATTCACACACGCACATACGTGTGCTCTCACACACACACACACACACACACACACATGTTCTCCCCTCCAGGTGTAATCATTGTTTATCTTAACGGGAATGTCCAGGATTCCAACCAGGGGAATTCATTACTGGACAGGGAAGGCATGCGGTAACTGTGACCTCTGACCTATTAAAGCCACCCCCCACCACTACAACGCCCCAGAGAGAATGAAGCGGACCGAGACACACCACAAGGGTGACCGCTGAGGTTTTAGGAGGCATTTTTGGTGCCAATTTTTTTTTCCATTTTACCTTGTAGTGAAGTCCAGACAGACTCTTTTTCTGCTGATCGCACCTGCAGCGAACGTGACAAACCGAGTCGACTGTCCCGTCTGCTTTCTGAATAAGCACAAATATTACATTCTGAAGGAAAAATGTCTCCTTCACTTAAATATGTTGATCTTCCTGCATACTTTGGCCTGCAAGAAGAATAATAAAACTTATACAATATCCAACACAACTTCTTGCATAATTTCAATTCCTGTGGCCAGGGCCCTGTGAGTGTTAAGCTGAGCAATGAAAGACTTTTATTATGGAGTAATATGAAATAAAAAAAAAAACATTGTTTTGACAGTTGTATTTTTACACGTTATTATCTTTTGTTAACCAACACGTTGAAACATTCCCAAACCCTGTACAGTGTGTGTTGTTTCATTTTGGTCAATCAATCCAGCCAATGTCAGACCTTTTTTCCATTTCTGGGTCACAGGGAGCTGGAGCAAATCCAGAATGGGTTCACATCTCAGGGGTTCAAACGCACATCTACTTTACGTACGTGCTCTAATCAACCAGCAATTGCACTCTTTTGTTCACTTGAAAATTGTGTACGAAGGCACCGACTGGGCCTCAAACTTGGGTCATTTGTGTTTAAACAGTTATCAGACGCATTTATCTTTGAGTGTCTATATATAGAAGTGTATGTAGAGATGTAGGCTGCCCTCTGCTGGATGGAAGTATGCGTACAACTTTAAAAAAAAGAGGATTCTATTAGCTGGCAGTTTGAGAGAGATTGTATGAATTCTTATAATGCTTGTATACTTACAGTAAGAGTAAATGTTAAAAAAAAAAAAAACAAAAAAAAAACTATTACTTATATTAAGCACTTTTACTAGAAAATGACTGAAACAGTCTGCAGACAGTATTCTGAACATGAATAATTCCCAAAAGAGAACATTTAATCCCAATCCTAAAGAAGGCAAGCAAATCAAGTTTAGATTATGCTATGTTTGCATAGAGTTAATTTTATTTTTATCGTACCATACTGCTAAAGCATTGCTTTTCAGGCACTGCGAGTCAGGGCTCTTCCTGCAGTGAGCTCAGATCTTGGCACGCTGTGGTCCGGCTCCTGGGGTCTGTGTGAGAGATGCTGACGGTGTGACTGGGCACTTCTCAAGGACATAGGACACACACACACACACACACACACACACATACGCTAGACCTGGCAGATATCTGGCCATTCAGGTCTCTGCGCCATTAATACATCCCTCCTAAAAATCAATGGCTCATTTAATAAGAAGGAGAAATCTCACATTTGCTTTAAATGCCCCCAAAGGTGGTGGCCTAATGTTCACCCCAATTTTCCAGATGTTATTTCTTCGGTTGATCTTTTTTTATTCAGTCAGAGAAAACAGACTTTTTCTTACTTTACTTGAGCATTTTTGGCTACTTCGTACTTGTACTGAGTATCATAAATACAAGCTTTTACTCTCTGCCGTACTTTTTTTTACGATGCTATTTTTGAGCTAAATCACGTTTATCAGCATTTTTTTGCACATTTGATTTTGACTGACTTTTTGTTCATTTTTGTTTCTTTTGTTCTGCCTTTTTGAAATGTTGAGTTAAATTTCTATTCCGAATTAAAATAAGTAAGGAGTTTGTTGTTTTTCACATTTCTAGGTGTTTTCTGAGACTAAATTCAGTACTTAAGTTCTTTACGACTTTTACTCAAGTCTTATTGAAATTGGCAGCTTGTAGCGGCAGGTTTTTTATAGTAAGATATCTGTATTTTTACTTGAGTGAGGTTTTCAGGTACTCTTACGCCTCTGCTTTTAAAATGGCTCTTTCAGAAGACACAATGGCTGTGCTTGATTTCTCACTTCTCGGTCTCTGAAGGATTTTTCATTGAACATACAGATTCAACTCACTCGCACAGTGTGGGAAAAATGTCTTTGGGTTTATTTCAGGGGGGGTTACTCTACTGCTTCTTATCTCACCGCCTTCTTCCCATTTCACATACGTTTCTGTGATTCCAGTCACGGGACCAAACCATGCTAGACTTGCCTTTGTTTTATTAAGCACGGACCCGCAGCCATAGTTTAGTGATGAGCCTCTGAAAGCGCTAAACCACCAAGCCATGGCATCTCCAAACCCTTCTGCACGCTCGCCAAAGAGCCCTTCAATTATTACTCTAAGCACACATTCATAATCAGCTGCCGCTTGGTGAAGAGGAAAGCGAGAGAGCGAGGAGGAGGGGGACCAGCTAACGAGGCCTTTGTGGAGTCTGATCTGCTCACAATAAAACAAGAGAGAAACGTATGACTTCTCAGGGCCCGAGTCTTCCATCCTGCGCTAACGTGCCTCCAGGCAGGCGCTCCAAGAACAATCGGGCCTGATTTCCAATTCTACGCTCATTAAGATGAGAGTGCGTTCGCACAGAGGGGAGGACCGCGGGGGAGTCTCGGTGTGTGTGGGACAGCGGCTGCGCTCGGGACCCTTGAAGGCCTGGGAATTTTGACTCTCGCAAGGTTGAGTGATTAGTCTTGGACTTCAAAGCCGTGATGGCCCTGAACTCGCCCCGACACCCGGGATTCCCATCAGCTGCCATCTTCCCAAGACCCGGGCACTTTTAATGTGATTTGATCTGTGGTGGCAAAGCACATTTATTAAACGTTACCAGTGTGATCCTCCACCGGCCCACTCGGGTCCTCAGTCAGAACACACAGAGATGGACGTTCACTACTCAAGCCTTACAGTCAAGGCGATTGGAGTATATTTTTTGTGAGAAGATACGTTTTTTTTTTTTTTTTTTTACATTTTACATGTACAGCTGAGGATAAAATTATTAGCCTACAAAATAGTCATTGTTTTATATAGAAAAAAGTCATTTCAAAATAGTCAAGTATTTCAAAAACGCTTTTAAACAGCAAAATTGTACTTTTTTAGACATAGTTAGATTAATAATTGTGTCTGTATCTGTATATTTCTTGTTTAACAGTTGCGTTTTTGCCGTTGTTCTGCTGTTTTTGTAGCTGTTCAGTTTTTACCTCTTTCCTTTAATATACCATATATTTACCGTAATCAAAACATTTGACCAGAGATTTTCACTGCACATTTAGAACTGCGTATGTGACAAGTTAAAACAGTAATGTGATTTGATTTGATTGATCTAGTGTTGCTAATCATTGATTAAATCTCTTAACGTTTGAGCTGGAGGTCAAAGGTCACTGCTCAGTCAAGTACTGCTCGGTCAACCTTTAAAACTAATTTGACCATTGTGTTTTTAGGCAAATGGTTTTGAAAAAGGCATTAAAACCCGAATGACATTTTGATGGAGTATCGTACACCAGCAAATGTTTAGATTATTTTTAATTAGATTGGATTAGATTACAACAGATTACAATAGATAATATTAGATATAGATTATACTCAAATTTTGTATTGTCAATACACATGTAAAAGTGTATAATACAGAATACGGATTATAATACAGTAAACATATTCACTATAGATACTATACATACTGTAGTTACTGTAATAGTGTTCAAAGTCAAAACTAAACATGGTGGAAAAATAGTACGCTTTATAGGGCTGATTGCATTTATATACATTCATTCTTGTTGTTGGCAGGCCTGCAGCTGCGTGCCAGCGCCACCTCAATGCCTCACACACACACACACACACACACACACACGCAGACAGAAGGTGGCACAGGCTGTCCATATGTCTGCCCTGATGCGTGAGGGCACATGAAACGCTCTCCCGTGATTGGCTGGTTCAATCTCCGCCACACTTGAACACTGAAATTGTCCATTTACCTTTAAATGATGTAAGAAACCAGAGCGGATTAGGCCACAAGAAAGGTCCATTAGAGATGAGCAGCGTCGAGAACCTATTGCTATTCATGGAAACACATGGTTATGATATGGGCCCTTCTTCAATTCTCATTTGCATTAAAGAGTGTTTGAGAAGAGTGAGATCAGTATCGAATGAGTTTGACCTGTGGAAGGGTCAGGATGAGGTTTCTTCTCCATTGTGTGTCGCTTCAGAAACGTGACGGAGGTAAATCCTCTTTGCATTCAGACATAATTCTCCATATCAAATTAATAAACAACAGTAATAGCCACTACAAAGTCGGACGAGCCGCGGCGAGAGCTAAAGGTCAGACAAGCTGCAAAAGAATTCCCGGAGCTTTAGGTCCACCATCCCATCTTCAAACATGTTAGGACGTCTCTGAATGCTCCTCCAGTATTTCACACACTCTTTTATGTGCAGAGACAAGAGGGTCTTTTTCCCCAACGGGGGGCTGCTATTGAGAGGATGACCCCTCCTGATGTCTCCATATGATGGCTGGATGAGCTTTTTGGCCATTCAGAGCTCAGGGGGAAAATATCAGCTTCGGATTGATTGAAGAGGGAAAAGGACGACTGGGAGCATTTAAGGGATCTGATGTGGAGAAGAAGGAGCTGGTGAAGGTAGGGGACAGATTGGTGTGGAGGGTGGAGTGTGAGCAGGACGGGGGGAGGAAATGACAATATGTTGAGTGGGAAAGAGAGAGAGAGAGAGAGAGAGAGAGAGAGAGAGAGAGAGATGGCCAGATGGCTTTGGTGAGGAATCACACACTGAGTGTAGAAAACGAGCAGCGTGGTCCGGCTGGATGTTCAGAGCTCCCCTGAGCGATCTTCTTCCATAGCTTCAATCTCTCGGAATTCAAACGTCTCTTTGCATTCGCCTCGTTCTTTGATTCCCGACATATGTTGCCAGATATGTGAAGAACTCGCGGCTTGATCTAAACCACTGAGGAGTTCACGATTCAAGGCCTGAAAATTCCGAATGGGGTTTCGGAGAAGCTGAAAATGCGGCAACATGAGGGAAACTCATTTTTTTCTTCTCTACTTTCTCAATTAATAATGGACATGTTATCATTGCAGTTTCACAGAAACTCTGGGCCTCTGGAAAAGAAAGGCAAAACAGGAACGTGCACCTGTCTTTGCAATGTGTTAGGCTGTAACTCACACCAGATTTATAGCCAATTATATTAGACAGAGACTAGGACCATCTGGAAGGAAAGATTAGAGTTTGGAAAAATAACTAGAATATGGAGTAAAAATATGCTTTGAAAGTCCTGATTAACAGCAGGGCTTGTGAGAATAATCCTTTTGTCATATTCTTAGAACAAATCACTAATTAACTTCAATAAATGGAACGTGAAAGAAACAGGGAGATTCAAGTGTGTTTGACAATAAGCCTTCATTCGTGCAAATGGAATCTTGCATTCATGATAAAAACCGAATATTAAAGTCTGTGATTTCAATTAATAAAGTATTAATGAAATTAGACAGATGAGTCTTTTTAGTTCATTTTCATTGCAGATTTATGATTTTTATGATTTTTTTGTCATTGCTTGTTCATCTTTCCTCTCCAACACAATGGCGTAATTAATTAGTTCAATACTTACAGAACTTCCTGGTTTTGCAAGTGTTCGTATCATCGCCCTCTAGTGGTTAAACTGTACATTGAGTATAGGACACGTCAGGAAAATGATGTACCTGATATTATGATACATTTTATAGTACTGTAAATAGGATAGTTTATATTATCGTAAATATTGAGTAAAGTCAATGCGAGAAAGTATTTAATTGTAATTTAATTAAAACAATATTTCTAATTCATATTTTACATGTAGAGAGATAGACCGTAGCTGGAAAATTGTAATGGGCATATTATTAGTTGTATTTTTAATATTAAAATAATTAGTGATAGCAAAAATATTACAACTGTATTAAAAATGTATTACAATGAAACTGTTGTCGTTGTTGTTGTTGCTGCTGTTGTTGTTGTAAATATACAATTATTTGTTTGTGTTTGTATTGTTTGGTTGAAAATTGTTTATATAATAAAAACAGCTGGAATCAAATGTTTTTGCAACCCTGAAAACTTCAGCTGATCTGACACAACATTGGTTTGCACGAGGACAACAGCTTATGAATCAGAACAAGTCTTTTTGTACAAGATCAAAAAGAGAGGATCAATTATTTTTATTTATGGCGGTTAAGTTTGCGGGTGGTGGTCTTTAAGTGCTAGATGACAAATTCAGCACACATTTGAGGTTTGGACATCACAAGGCCATAAACTAAAATATGATCCTGCGTACTGTTAATCATTCCAGATTCATTGCCCAGTGTCAGAGCTTTAATGCTACATACATTAAAAATAGCTCAAGTTAATTTTCTGTTATTTGTAGAAGGTTCCTCCCACCCTGAAGGAGGAAGATTGACGATCGGATTTTTTTTTGGTGGGGAAAAAACACGGTGTTCTGCAGTGACGTGCACAGTGAATGCGATTAAGCGTCTCGCTCCCAGAATGATTTACTTCACCCATATGGAGCATCAGCCATGTATGTTCCTCTCTGACTCATTTCTTAGGGCGATGTTTCCTTGGGAAACATAGCTGTGGTTTGTCTCTCGTCCAACTCTGGATCCCACCATTCTTATTCAGGCTAAGATGCTCAGATTAATTGTCCATCTGTCAAATTGGCAGCGGGGCCAGTCTTCCTCATCTTGCATATTCAGATTAGCATTGCAAACCCGGGTGGCATTTTCTTTTGCATTCCCTGATCGCTGGTCTCTGTTGTGATGTCGAAGTCTTGTTGTGACCAGTGGATTTAGAAGCTCGGGGACAGTTTGCGTGCGCATCCAGGCAGAGAGATTTCCACCCGTGAAAGCTCGCCAGAGAAAAGCGGGATTTGAGATGACATGCTAGAATGTCAAAGACTGGCATGTGGCTGCAGAAGTGAAGCAGAATACAGGGATTAGTTGCATCATGTTTATTTTATGACATTGATCAGAGTCATCAGATGTCAGCGGCGGGTGAAGCTGTTTAATGGCACCGTGTTGTTCTTCTCCTCTTTATAGTTAATGTCTATGATGTTAGAAGTATGATAGAAGCACACACACACACACACACACACACACACACACGTGCACAAAAACATAATAAAAAGCTAAATGTATTTTAACAGGTATACATCGGTTTTTATTTGGTGTTAAAAGTTTAAAGCACAATTTATTCAACCTTCACCACAGCAAAACAAATGTTTGTAGATTGTTATAATGAAGTATTTTTTGATAATTTTCAAAAATATATGTATTTAATGATGTTTAATAAATAATATGTTTCGAACACACATGCATACTTACATACACATGCATTCATATATACATGTATATACACACACACATACATACATACGTTAAATATTATATCCTGTTTATTATACACACAGACACAGACACACACACACACACACACACACATATTTTTATATTACTACTAATGATAATACCATTATTGTTATTTAAAGTGTAATTTTATTCAAACACATTAATTGTTAACCAATTTTTTGAACTTTATAAATATGTAGCTTAATTTTTATGCTTTTCTCATTTATTCTCATCCCATACACGTATTCAAAATGTGCCCGATGGAGTGAATATGCACATCACATAATGGCGTGTCAGATCAGGGGCTTCCGTGGGTCTCGCTGGAGGCTGTGAATCAATGCAGCTGATTTACATCTATACTGGTTTCCAGTTTATCTGCAGAAACCAAATGAAAAAAGTGAAATACAAAACAAAACAAAACAAAAAAACCCTCATGATTGCCATAATCATTATTAGTACCTCTTCAATCGTAGCAGAAAGACTATACAGCTAATTATGAATAATGAGCGAAGAGTACATTGTGAGGGGACGCAAATTCATTTGGACGGGCTTGTGGCGCGAGTCAATTATGTGAATGGAATCACTGGCAGAGGTTCAGCGGCAGATACGACAGTCGGCTGGTTTATGGCGCAGACGCCTGTCGAGCTACTAGGTGTTTCGCATCTATTTGTCGTAAAAGCTACATAAATGATTCGAAAAAACCATGATTGCATCTAATGGGATCTGTATGAGAAGTCTGTTCCTGTCTGGGAAAAAGTAAAAACCCGGTGTGAAGTTTGCAGGAAGGAAGTCCTGCTTGACGTTATTCACAGGTGGGTGTGGGGCTCTCACCTTATCTAACCTCAGCAGTCTGAAGCCAGGCCTGCAGTCTCACATGCTAAAACAATCACCATCAATCCCCTATCTCCATCCCAACAGAACATCTCCCCACCAGCGCCCCAGAGGCCCATTCCCGACTCGACCCGGCCAGTGAGAAAACCCGGAGTGGAGTGTGGAGCGGAATTTAAAGATAGCATCAAACTTCCACTGTTATGAGAAAACTGACAATAAGTCTTGTCATGCTGGGATTTTTAATAAAGCATCAGTGATCTTGACTTCACCATCAAGGAGCGTCTGGCTGTGGTAGAAATATTCAACATTGGTTCGTTTTCACAAGTCGGTATCTCGATCCAGTCCATGGCAATATTAAGTGTGATAAGTGCTTGTGTCGGGTGTTTGGTTTCTCCCATTCCTTTCCCCGTGGTGAGTCTGGGTTTTGGGGCTCTGCCCAGCACAACATTACCGTGATGATTAATAACCGGCAAGGGGAACGCGGCGAAATGCAGAGCAATGATGGACGTAGCTCACAGGAAATGGCCTTAAAAGCTCATTCCAAGCCAATGGTGGCTTCGCTTCACCACACTATTCAAAGTTGTTTGGAAGGGAATACTCTTGTGCATTTAGAGTTAATAACAATTACAATGAAGGACAAACATCTTTTTGTTGTTTGTTTACGTCTGATGACAAATTATATTTAACTGTAATGGGATTGTTATTGTCCATGTGTATGTCCTCAAGCATCTGGTCCCTTACTGGTGCTTCTTGACACATATTAACACTCTTACAAGATGCTACATTGTATTGTAGTAATTTAACAAAAAGAAAACAACACATTATTGTGTTATAAACAACGTTTGTAATAATAACAATGCGATTCTTTTGTGAAAGTCTGGAGACCAAGCCATAATTCACCCATAATTCTGGAATGTTCTTCACTTAGTGACAGCAAATTCGTAGGTGGTTCTGTCTCATGTGGGGCCAAAACCGTAACAAATTACTCTCGCTGACTGAAAACGGTGAAGTTCAGAGTCCTGAGGAACAGCTTCCCTTCCTCGTGGGGCGATAATACTGTACTCATCGCTTTTTCATAGCAGTACGCCATGCCATTTTTCTTTTAATCAGCACTAAATTCTACTCCTTGTAATGCTTTATGGATTTTGTTTCATTTTCGAGAATAATATTTCCCAGACTCTGGAGTTTCTTTCATTCTAACCTAAGAGTAATTCATCCTCCTCTTCATCAGGATACGCACAGTACCTTCACTATGAAGCAGCCGTTCACCCCGACTACAGATGGCAAAAGGCATTGGATCATCCGCTCACACACACACACACACACACACACACACACAGAGTACTTGAGTAAATGGACTTTGTTACTTTACTTGAGTATTTCTGTCTACTTTTTGCTTGTTGTGAGTATCCAAAATATAAGATAACAGTGAAATGTAAAATAACTTTTACTTTGTACTTGACTACATTTTTGATGGAGTATACATTATCCAGTCTCCTTTACTCCACTACATTTTAATGAACACTTATCGCTACTCGTTACATTGGGATTTCACCTTGGTTAATTTCTCGATGAGGAATAAATGAGGCAACATCGCCATCTGCAGGGTGATGGAGGGACTGGATGATAATTATGAGCTAAATCACGTGAACTTGAGTTAGCGGTTGAACTTCTTTGCAAATTTGAGTTTGAGAGACTGACTTTTGTTCTTTTTTGTTTTAAAAATTAAGGTGTTAAACTTAATTTGCAAACCTCATAAAGAGTTTTTTGTTTCATCTCAATTTTTACAATAGTTTTTTTTAGCATAAATTCAGTAAGAGTAAAATTCTTAAGTTCTTCTAAAGTTGGATACTTTTTTATTTTTACTCAAGTCTTCTTGGAATTGCTGACTTGTAATTGGTGACTTGAAACTTGTAATGGAGTAACTTTTACAGTACTCAAGTATGGTGTTCAGGTATTGTTTACACCTCGGACACTTCCACAGTGACTGAACCTTCATTACCAAGCTCTTAATAAATCAATTTGAGGGTTATTCCTGGCGTCATGGTTTGGTTAGTTAACCATGAAAAAGTGGAAATCTACCAAGAGTTTTGTTGCTGCTGCCATTACAGTGTTGAACAGGCTAAAGTGGCAAAAATCACAATAGCACAATATTATTTGTTCACAGCTTTTTGAAAACTAGTTGAAATTTTATTTCTATATTCAAAAGATCATAAATTAAATTTTTTATCAATTGGGGGATTTTAAGCTTGCGCCAATCATCAACTCACATGCTTCTTGTCTTAGATCTCTATTATTGTGCGAGTAATCAACGAGAAAAACCTGAACCTTCTGCTAATTTAATTTATTTGTTGTATATTTTTTGTTTATGTTTTAGACCATCAATTTTTACTTTAAATTTAAATAGGCATTTTTTTGCTCCTAAAATGTTAAGAGTTTATGACGAGCAGGTGAATCAAGAGAGTATTGTTGATGACTGTAGCGCATCCCTGGTTCTTCTCTGCGGTAGTTCTATGATGCCGTGCCAAAAGCGTCGACTTAATTAAAACTCGGGACGATTGCGACCCCATGCACTAAACACACACAACACGTCCTCTTCGGGGACCGCTGTTTACACACATCTGAGTTTCTCTGTTCAAAATCTGTGCACCTGTTTGAGAATTGAACTTCATCTTCATGCATAGAAAATGTATTAATTTGTTAAGTGTTCGAATGAAGGATAGTGAAATTGGCAGTCCGTTTTCGCCCTAATACTGTCGCTTACAAAATTGTACGTATACATAATACATAAAATGTGCATGTAATAGATAAACAATATGAAAATAATCAGTACGTCATATTTTCTTTGACATTGTTTACTGTTACTGCAATAGTAACTAATGGTTTTGCCAATTTATTGAATAGCTACTTTTGTCCTAGACACTAACATGTTTCTTTTATACACTTAAGTACTCGGTGTCTGTGAAAAACGAATAAAGCATTAAATAGCTTTTGTTTTAAATGATTGGATGCCACTCATGGAATTTCATTTGAGAGCAATTAAAGTCTAGAATTAATTCTAGAATCTAAAATCAAAAACTATTTTTTTTAATCACATGGCACAATCAACCTCGCTCTTTTCTGATATTCTTCATGGACTCAAGCCACTTTTTGACTACTTGGATTGAAATATGCAAAGAACAGAATCAGTTCATTTTCTGTAAGCACAAAGTTACAGGTTTTTCTTTTCTGCGGCTCAATGTTACACACCTATCCTCAAAATCCCTATTCCCCTACATGGCATAAACAAGTT
Organism: Paedocypris sp. Pulau Singkep; assembly: GCA_017309775.1. NCBI lineage: Eukaryota > Metazoa > Chordata > Actinopteri > Cypriniformes > Paedocypris > Paedocypris sp. Pulau Singkep. The sequence continues at coordinate 4,517,714 of MU204179.1, forward strand.
TGGAGTAGGAGAGTTGCCAGACATCCCCTTGGCTTTTGTCTTTTAATTAACCTGCACTAAGCTTGCTCGCAGTAGAAATGTGTTCAAATTGATAAGCCGGTCTGAATGATTGATTTATTAAGCACCAACCCCACGAGTGTTAAAGAAGCAGAGTCATACCTCGCCAGCCCGGTTGTGCAATGAGTTTGCTATTTGAAATTGACATTTTATATCCTGCGTCTATATTGAAGATCAGTTAAAATGCATAAAGATATGAAAAACTCATTTCTATACATTTTTTCGACAAATCGGCAAGTCGTTCAGAACATGAGCTATATGGACCCATCAAAATGCCATGGTCCATTTTTACCCAACATAGACGAGGCCTGGCCGCTTCCCAGCAGCCCACTCAATGTCTCCATCAGCCAGCACCGTGGAAATGGTGTGATTAAAATGGGCGCCACTGGCACACCCAGATGGGCCATTGTTCCATATGCGTCCCACCTGCGCCACCAAAGCCCACGCCAAGCAAACGGGCACAACGGCCTCTGATTGGGAGTTTCTATAGCAACATTCAAAGCTGGGTGGGAGGTGGCACTCAAAACTGCAACATGGGAGAATTTTTCACTTCTCCAACTCTCTTTTTATAATATCTCTGCTTGGCACATGATGCCAAGTAACTGAATCACCATAAATAATCATCCGGCCCTGAGGATGAGTGTCACAGGCTAGCATTAGCGTAATGCTAGCACCGGTGGTGTATTAGGTGTGTAAATCGAAAATAAGCCAAATTTTGTGGTTGATTTTTAAATCGTTCGTCTTTTGAGTAAGAAAGTCACAAAAGATTGTGTTTGGAACTGTCTTGTCATTCAATGAATGTTTGAAGACATTGAAGGCTTTGGGCGGCTGGAAAAAAAGCTAAAAGAAATACACAACTTTAATATTGTGTATACACAATACTGAAATACACAACTGATTCTTCATATGGTCAAAAAATTGATTTGTATATATTTTTGTCTTATATCTTATATCTTCATAACAAAAGCTTGTCAAGTGATGGTTTCGTCTTCACCTAAAATGAATATTAGCGATTTCAAAATCAGTTGGTTACAGTTTAAATGAATGAGCTACTCATGTGAGGTCAATAAAAAAAGCATCGATAGTCGATAGATAGATCGATAGTGTGGATGACAAATTATTAAAAATAAGTCAATGAAATACATCCATTAGCAATTCCCAAAATCCCAAATTCGCCTCTCTTCCCTGGCGTCTCTCTGATTAGCATGTGAACCAGTGGAGGTTTTGTAACTGGAGGGCAACGAGTCCTGTGGATTTTAATAAGAAGATGGCGGCAGTCCAGTGCAGCGAGTGACATGATTGGCTGAATACCTGGATCAAGGAGGAGGATCTTATGAGATTCATCTGGAAACCGAGCTGCTCACCTGCATCCAAGTGGAGAAACACAAATGAAAGCTGCCTCGGGCTGACAGAAACAGGAAATTTCCCAATCATTTTATCTTGTTTATTTCTCTCGGCGTAAAAAAAGTAGTTACAAAAGGTGATGCTTTGTGGTTCTCACACCGAAAGTTATTGCTGGAGTTAACAACATTGAATACATCCAAACTGTGTTTGAAAAAGACTGAGGTCAAGCATGCAAGTGTGAGGTTCTGCTGTCACTATTGTAATTGTAAATGGACATCATTGACTCTCAAAACTGATTTATTTATGAACAAATTCAAAGTTTACCCATCGTTATTCCATATTTCCATAGTTGACTTAGCCTTTGTTGGATTTCTCAGTGGCCCAGTTCATATTTACACCAGATCTTTGGCACTATTCTCCTTGAGGCGATATGTAAGCAGCACTCATGTGACATAGGATGATGTCTTTATGGAACGATGTATGCGAGACGGCGCTTGCCAAATAACCTCAATTACTCTGTGGATTGCCACTGCACACTCGATTGGTTGGGCATGGAGTCAAGCCATTATTGCACATGTGGTGGAACAATTAATCTCTTTGGTTGCCGAGGAGAACAGCTAATTTTGATGAGACCCAATAGGAGTGGAGGTCTGTTATTGAAATCTGGGTGATTTTGACACTATTTTGTTAAGAAGGCTTTTTGTCGTGGTAATTTTAATTTAGCATCGTTCCGTTCTTTATGAAAGGAAAAGAGTGGGGGATTCAAACCTCGAAACTCACGCAATCAGGTTAGCAAATTCTTTTAACATGATCCAATTCATATTTATGTTGTAAATATTTTGTAAATACATTTTTTTGTCATATAGGACTATTTTTTTTTTAATCTAAATAATTAGCATTGCAATTTGGTTTAAGTAAACTATCTTGTAAAAGTGTACACTGCACATATCGGTTCATTTTAACTATCAAGAAAGTTTGCAAATTAAATCAGAATTATCATAATTTTTTTACTATAGCGCACATCCAAAAACAAAATACAAAAAACAAAAAAAACTTTTCATCTCTGAAAAAAAAGCATGCATTATTTGTGAAAAAACATGAGAATAACAGTCTTAATAGATGACTATTGCATTGACTTTGACTATGGGCAATATAAAAGGCTAAAAAACATTAGCTAATGAGTTCATTTAGCATTAGATAGACATGTCCAACCATTAGCCATTCACCTGGCCATGCTAAACTGTACATGATACCACGCAAAAAATGAAATCTTTTTAAAACGAATCCGTAATTAACAATACAAAGTCCATCCAGGCCTCGGTAAAGGGTTGAACGCTCTCCTAACCCTCTATGGACCTATTTTCTGAAACACGTTCAGCAGAACAATCATTCTTGGAAAAGTACATGCATCAGCCTCAAAGATTAAACACCCTTTAAAAATAAGTGGAGCTCCACTCAAAGATAAAGCCTTCAGCCATCTCTGTTAATCATCTTAACCTTTGATACAATCTGTGAGCCGAGTTTGGTGGGGGACACAAGTCACTGAGCTTGAACAGATACTCCTCACAATTCTCAATGGACGTGACCTTTTAGAAGCGGCTTGAAAATGCAGAGCTGCTGACCTGCGGTGGAATTAGTGCATCCCTGCAGCCATGGACAGCTTGGCCTCGCCTGGGCGCTGCTGCACAAAAGCGCTGTGGTGGGGAAAAGAGCTAGTAATCTACCCAAAGCTCCAGCCACAGAGTGCAGGGTACAGTCACACTCCAGGGGGCTTCTCTTGGCCCCTGATCAGACAGGCATGGGGTCGGCAGGGGCCACGCCATTCGCTGTGCGTCTGCCCTTGCGCCAGATGCTGTTTTGCACCTTGGGAATAGGTGACTCCTGAAATAGTGAATCCAAATCACAAAATCAGGAGACTGAGAGGACGGTAGACTGAAATGCTTCTTGAAGGCCAATGGCATTGAAGAAAACGTAGCTTGCTAGAGACTGAAGGTCAGTATCTGGTTCTCCTGTGACACCAACAGGTTTACAAAAGGAATCACGGGCAGAGCTTAAAAGACCAGCTGGAGCACTCGGGGGAAAGGTGAGGGATTAAACCATGACAGATTTTGCGCAATCACTTTCCCGTTGTTTTCAAAAGAGAACCGACGCCGTGTGATGCCTAAATTGATTGATTTTAGATTAATCTAATGAAGCATTTCCGCATACAAAGCTACGTGAATAAAAATGTGATTTATTTATAAAAGGCTTTCAATGGTCTCCACATTTTCTCATAGTTTCCAAACGGCAACAAAACTATTGCTATTATAACTTTTGAACACGTGATGTTTGTGTGTACTTAACCAAGAGGTGTGTACTTAAGATTCTAGAAGGTCAAACGTAACAATCTCAAGTGCCTCAACGACTCTCAACGCTTAGAAATCATTTTGAAAAAAAAAACCTCCCCCAGAAAGAGAATCATAGCACTACAGTACAACGTTAATGAAAGCACCATTCAAAAGATTTGGAAGAATAGTGAAGCTATTCAAGAACGTTCTGTTCTGTTAGCAGAGACTCGTTTCAGAGAAAAATCTCCCTCAAAGCTAATGCGAGAGACAAAATCTGTACTTAACGAGAGGCTACTGTAATACAACTATGAGCGAAATGCTGGTGACTACCGATGCTTACAGAACATATGTGAATATATTAGCCAACAATTATCTGTGTTATAATAATTTTTTGTTTGGATGAAACAAATAAACTTTTATTAGAAGAGGACATGATTTCTGAAGGAAATGGTTACAAGAAGTTTTAAAAGATCAGAATGCCAAACAGGTCAAGAAGGTTCTTCCAAGTTTTTTTTGTCACTTCTTGATTTGTTTTTCTAGACAAAATTATGAAACTGCAAAGTGGTCAAAACTGAATACAAAATTTAGACTTCATGAATTATTTAAAATGCTCAAAATTAAGCATATTCTTAGGAAACAAGTTGCCAATATAAGTTGGAATTAAGTTGATTCTGTATCTTTTTATTCAATACATTTATTATTTCAAAATTACTTTTCATTTCAAAATATTTCAAACTGTCATTTTACTATATCATTTTATTTTCATATTCAGAGGTTTTCTTTTTTCAATTCATAAAAGTTTTATAATGACTCTGTCTGTCAATTTTAACTAGGTGGTGTGTCCTGCGCAACCATTGGCTGATCTTTTCCTATGGTTGGGTGAACCGGGATCATATTGTCAGGGTTTCCAGTCCTTGTGTTCTCTGGACTTCTGTTTCTTCAGGAATCAGTTCACTTCCTTGTTTATGTTGCTATGTGTTTGTGTTAGAATTGTTAGTTTGCCCAGGTTTTACCGTGAGTTCATCGTTTAATTATTTTGTTCACCTATGTCTTGTTAGTTCTGATTTGTTCCTGTATTTAGGTCTGTGTTTTCGTTTGTTTGTGGAATCGGGTTTTTTTTTTTGGTGTGAGTTATCTTAGGATGATTTTGTCTTGCTCCTGACCGATGACTTCAGTGTTTGATAATAAAAGTCACGTCCCAGGGTCTTGGGTCTGAGCTCCTGTGTCCTGCATACAGGATCGTGACACAGTCGAAAACGAGCTGCTACAACATTCGTACAGGTTGAGGCGTAAAGTCGCCATCAACTAATTGGCGACTTTTCAACACAAGTCTGAGTCTGGTTTGGCGCAATCAGCCATGTTGTACTGTCCGCAAATTGCCTTATCTGTTCCCAAGTGTTTGGCTTCAGCTGGCGGAGTGGTACACTGCCACCTAGTGCCATAGGAGTAATTATTGTGCCACAAAACTTAAATCGATGTTTGAAGTGTTGTTAAAGAGAAGCCAACTACATACATGTCTCTGCCCTATTTCCTTGATTGTCAGTCATTATTACTTACAATTGCATTATGAAGTAAAATATATCTGTTGAGAAAAATAGATAGATAAATAAAAAATAAATAATTAGCTTATTTGCTAAACTATCAATTGCTTAATTCAAATTGTTTTCTCAAAACCTTTTTCCCTTTATATAATTTTGCACACTCTGGAGTTCCATACACAGTCCACAAATAAATTGCTTACAAGTCATAGTCATGGCATTTTCTTATAACCATAGTATAGAAATATAGAATTTATTTAATTTTATTTTTTGTCTTCTTCATTTATTCCCTAGCCACTGTCGTCTAGTGACTTGCCTATATTCATAGTCATATGTTTTGACATTATGTTTGTCTCTTTACATTACAATGTACATTAAATAAAAATGAGCTGCACTGAGATTGTATAAATGAATTAAATGTAATGCAAGTTCCTCTAGTTCTTGAAATGACTTTGACTGTTGTTGCTTGAAGGTGCATGTCTGTTGTTAATACGACGTCCAACAATCAGATTTTTGAACCCGGGGTAAATTAATGCATTGAAAACCATATTGGTGGACGATATTAAAAAAAAAGTTAGGTCAGGCCCTAATGGCTGCCGGCTTCTCCTGCTGGCACTTTAACAAATCAAACGTGGAGCGGAACTCTTGTCAAACATCTGCTGAGGAGCGTTTGGGGCCGACACACTCAGCGGACACCTGGCTCTTCTACATGCTGATTGCCAATCACTCCGCGCATTGTCCTTGGCATTACAAACACTCAGCATTAAGAGCACAAACCATTAGCAACATGCTAATGAAGAGCGCCATTTACACTAATAAGAGCAACTTCAAGCATGCACCGTGTTAAACATTTATGGCCTGTTTGAAGCATCTCAGGTAGGTTTATTGAAACAAATTAGGAATATATTTTCATTGTTTAAGCGGTTTGGCGCGCCGTGCTGTGGTTTTCTATCTTCTTGTCTTTAAGCTCGTCTTCACAACCGGAGACGTCTCCATAGTGGCTTTGCAGGGCGGGTCAGACGTATGATCCACCTGCAGGGGGATTATGGGATGAAAGAATGCCGCTGACTGAGAAACTGCTTGATTTTATGTGGATGCGACGGAGCAGCAGCTGTGTAGAACTCTGAGGATGGAGTAAAGCGAGGAGAGTACAGTAATGCGCAAGCGGTTTGGTACAAACTTGTCGGTACGGAAAAGGATGCTTCCAGAAACAAGACGTTGCTTTACAGGGTTTTTTTTATACATAATTTTTATATATCATATTTAGATTTTGAATAAATCGTACTGCTTTAGAAAGCTGGGATGCAGGGTTTGCTGGTTGGTCCTGATATGGACTGGATTTTTATCCGGTTTTATGGTGTTTGGAGAACATTGTTGGTGTTATTTTTTATTCTATAATCTAATCCCTTTATACATCAGGGAAGATTTAATCCTTTGTTTGGGATTTATCATGTCTCTTCCAGCTTGAGATGAGTGTGAGATCTTGATTTGAATTTCCATAAAAAGTCAAGGTCAAACGGCAGGATCAGTATCGTATGTCCAAAACTACCAGCCCTTACATTACCGTTTTTTGACTACCGAATTTTATGACTTCGAGGTGCACCGGATTAAATTAATCAATTTCCTAATATGTTTCTCTCAAGTAAGGAAGATTTTTTTGGCAAATTATAAGGCATGCAGACCATTTACTTAACTTTTTTTTAGTATTTTAAGTGCATCTTTAGTCCGAAAATTACAGTAAGTCTGATTTCTACACAAAATGACGATTCCAACATCGGACAGGAATTAGAAAGAAAGTCACTTCCAGATCTGCTGGAGATTAAATTGTTCGCACAAGTGACGCTTTAAAATGAAAATGCTGGTTCCAGACGATGCTCAGAAAGAACATCTCATCCCGAGAGCAGCAGGTGACAGGCAAACATACACCACAAATGCCACCAGGGCTGCAGGAGCCGGATCATCTCTGGAGGCAGAACTGGCTCATCCAGGCGCCACTGAGCAGCGAGGCTTTAATACATATTATTCACAAAGAGCATGATCGGTAATGCAAATGTGTCCAGCTGCTAAGGTTGGCAGGAGAAGCAGGTTAGCAGCACCGCGCCTGAGGTTATGCCTTGAATCTCAGAGCCACATTAGATCCACGTCCCTTGACACTGAAGGAACTTGTGGGAAAACCATGCTCGACTGTTCATGCTTTTTCCCAGACGCTTGTTTGCGTCCCTGCTTACAATCAGTGATCCGTATGGTACTCAGAGGCCCACTGGGACAGGATGATGTGCAATGGCTTTGTTTTTTCTCTATTCAATTGCCCATCAATACAACCGGGAGGATTTAAGTGACTGCAAAATATTCTGCTAGTAACACAGCGCCCCCTTGTGAGCAGTTTAATAATAGCAACAAATAACGAGAGATATATTAATCAACATCAAATTACAGTTAAAATGTTACGTTACTTTGATACTGATATAAAATACATATGTCAATAATTGTTGATTATGAAATCAAAATTTATGAACGATGAAAAATTATTCAAGATGATATTTTCCTCCATCATTGGTTCAGCATGACTGAAACATAAATGTATTTGAAAAAATTACATTTCTAAGATTTGTTTCAATTACATCCATTTTTAAGCATTTATTTGATGAAATGTGAAATCTCAAGTAGCTTGGCACTTACTTTTTTCATTCATCTCTTGTCTGCTTTTTTAAAGAAATTAGACTAACGTAGAAAAGGAAACAACACCAACAAAAAAAATTGTACAGTATAACTGATAAAAACTTTTAAAAGATTATTGGATTTTAAATGATTGGAAAATAAGACTCACATTCTACTTTTTATGTGGTTTGCTGTAGAACTCTGAGTTCATCAGTCGTGTTTCTTTTCTGCATTCATTGGCAGAATCCGCTGGAAAGATTGATAAATGTCAGCCGATGTTCTTAAATCAGACTAAACCTTGCAACACACATTATGCAGAATAATTATAATCATAATTCTGTGGGCGATGATTGACTGTAACACACATTTTCACACAATTCACAAATATCACAGGTGCTACAGAAGATCTGCACAAAGACAGAAATGCACCGGAGATCCAGAATTTACAGGAAAAAGTCACTTACTTTGTGTGTGATGAATGATGCTGATTTTATCTGATGAAAATGAAAGAAGACAGTGAGTTCACACACACACACACACACACACACACACACACACACACACACACACACACACACACACACACACACACACAAGTCGAAAAGATAAACCCAAAAACGTTAGATGTAGAGAAACCTACCGTAGATGCCTTCATCATCCTCTCTGTTGAGGCTTGTTCTCAGCTGCTCTACTTTTTCCTACACAAAATAATGTGTGAAAAAACTAAATCTCTATCACTAGGCCGCGACAGACAGACAGACAGACAGATAGACAGACAAACGAACAAACAGATAAATGTGTTAAAAAACAAGGCCAGTAAATTACATTTAGGTGCACTTTGAGATATTGCATATTAATGTTATAGTTAATGTTAAACAATTATTAATTCTATTTATTATTTAGAGTCTAGTATTTTGTTTAATTGTCTTGTATTTTGACACATATAATCAGATGTAGTGGGGATTTTGCTAAATCATTAATATCACTTCATTATTTTTCCTCATAAGTGCTTAAAACACACTGAAAGATAGTATTGTTACGATCCGGGACGGGTGAGGGTGACGTGATGAAGAGCCAGGGATCGAAGTGACATCAAACGGACATTTAATGACGAAAACAGGATGATTAACAAGTATCAATTAATATATATTAGTTTAAACCTATTATGTTAGTTTCAGAGGAATATCAGTAATGTACATAGGTCAATTTGGCACGGGGCCCTTTATTATGCATATACGTACGATTGAAGGATCAAATTGACATAAACATTCTCGTTGTAACAAAAACACGCCGGGGGTGTTACAAATATGTAAACTGAACCATTTTTTGTTTTTATGTAGATTACACTAACTAAGACAAGCAGGAGAAGCAAAATAAGTATTAAAATATTTTTAAGTATTTTTTTTATGTTTAAACTTTTAATATGAGTCAATTTGTCCCAAACAAAATATTTGTATTATAAACATGTAGCGTGGTGTTACAAATATGTGAACTTAATTCTTATATTTTATATATGATGATTATACCAAATAGTTTCAAAAGTGAAAAAAATACTTTTAAGTATTATTAAAACATTTTTAAACTTTGAAAACGGGTCAATTTAACCCCAACATAATAGGAGGGTTGATCAAATATTAGGACAAAATCACCTGCTGAACCCGGTCCATTCCTCTCTGAAGCCTCTGCCAGTTATCAAATCTGTCCAGTGCGTCGTCCACACTGAGCGAGCCGCTCTTTACCTCCTCCTGGAGCTTGATCAGCTCATCCAGTCCTGGAGCCTGACTGGGCATGAATGTGTCATACATGCCGGAGCTTTCCCGAGGCCTCACTGTCACCCACCACAAGGCGATTAATGCATCTCACAAAGGCCATTCAACACGCATTACTGTCAAACTATTGTGATGTATCGAGAAAACTGATCTCACTCTGTCTTGCTGGAAGAGAGTAAACGGTGTCCGTATCACTCTTCTCTTGGGTCTTTCGCTTCTGGAACACTGTGAAAAAACAAGGTAAATAAAAAACATGATCAATAAGACTCATTAATTAGTAAGACCACCAGATGGCGCTATAGATTCAAAAAGTGCTGGAATCACTTTTCAAATGTCATTGTAAATGTACAGAAAATTAAGAGACACACGAGTCTCAAAAAGAAAGAGTAAAGGGATACAAGACACGAGACAAATTGAAAAAAAAAAAGTTTAATTGAAAGTGCTTTATTTGTCACCGAGTGCGAAATTTCACCTTTGCAGCAGCAGTGGAATTTTACAATAGAAAACAGTAGAATCTAAAGAGTGCTATGATTTAAATACAGTTTAAAAATATATAAAAGAAAGACATGTAACAAATACACACACACACACACACACACACACACACACACACACACACACACACGAGTAAACTGGATTATATTATATTGCCATGTATACAGATATTGCACATGAACTGGATACTCATATTGCACAGAAGCGTATTTACTCAATCAGAGAGCTATTGCACAATCACATACAATGATTAAAATCAGTCATATTTACTGATATTTACTGAATATTTACTGAATACTCAAGATAAATAAAGGGTAAAGTTTGGATACAGACTCTTGAGAGAGAGAGAGAGAGAGAGAGAGAGAGAGAGAGAGAGAGAGAGAGAGAGAGAGAGAGAGAGAGAGAGAGAGAGAGAGAGAGAGAGAGAGAGAGAGAGAGAGAGAGAGAGAGAGAGAGAGAGAGAGAGAGAGAGAGAGAGAGAGAGAGAGAGAGAGAGAGAGAGAGAGAGAGAGAGAGAGAGAGAGAGAGAGAG
>MU204179.1:4528533-4595439 GCA_017309775.1 Paedocypris sp. Pulau Singkep
TTTACACACATAGTAAGATTTTTTACTGTAAATCTGCTGATGTTTTACACTTACTCTTACAGTCTTACCAAAATAAAATTATAGTAAATGTCCAGAAAATTGTAAAGAGACACAAGACATGAAGCAAATTTTTAAAGACAGTAATATAATATTCTCAATAGAGGTAAATGCCAGAGAGAGAGAGAGAGAGAGAGAGAGATACTACATCTGAATACGCATCTCCCTCTGATGAGAGAATCACTGTGATATATTCTATATATATATATTCTGTATTTTACTGTAAATCTGCTGATGGTTTACACTTCGTTCATGAAATCGTTCCCTTCTGACTTTTATTCTGTAATCACATATTTTGATACCAGTTGCAGTAGTCAGAGTCCAAAGGCTGACACACCATGCCCCCTCCCCTGGGAGTGAGACTTCAACCTCACGAGTAGGCGAAGAAATCTGATCAGTGTGTAGGCGAAAGACCCCAGCAATGGAGGGAGACCGTTCTCTCGTCTTGTATTTTCATGTTTGGAATCAGAGAGATGGAAAACACATGTAATGCTCAATACGGGCACTACTCGGCCTTTGAGCCAAGCTCTGATTGGATGCAGATGCTGTCATGGTGTCTTCACTTGCCTCCATGCGTGTGTATGCAGTGGCAAGAGGAGACTTTATGAAATTATAAGCTGCCATATGGCATTTTTCCGTCTTACTGTGATATGTTTCTTGAATCCAGTAGTTTAGGGAAAGGTGAGCGACTTGCAGCTGTCACACTAAACAGATGTGCCCACTGCTTTCCTTTCTGATGTGAAGACCAGCAGCTCATTATGACACACGGTATTCCCAGCAGAGACTCGCTGTGATGGCACACTCTGCCCAACCCCCCTCACAAACACACACACACACACACACGCACACACACACACACACACACACACCCACACACACACACACACACACACACACACACACACACACACACTAAGCAGTGCCACACAGCATTGAGTCTTAAATGCCCTTTCCACTTCCCCAAGACCCGTGGCCCTTCATTGCCCTGCACACAGGGTAAATTATATATTTGATTTTTACACTTTCAGATGCTCACAAACTAATTAAAAATTTAAAGAACTCCAACAGGGACTTGTGCAATATTCTAAAACTAAAGTGATTTTAATCATGGTTTAAAGTCTACAAGATATTTCTAAAAGAAAGCTCATTAAGGATGGAAAGAAAGGGAGAAAAATGGTAACACAATAAAAGAAAAATTGCATGCAGGGTGGATAAATTGGTCAGATAGGTTCATGTATGTATAGAGGAATAAATGTATAACTGGAAAAATAGGTGGATAGATGGATGAATGCAAGAATGAATTGGAAGACAGAGACTGAAAAACATAAATGGAAGGACTGGATGGATGGATGGATAAATGATTTAGAGGTGAAAGTATGAATAAATGGGGAAACAAACTAAAAAACAGAATAAATAGGTGAACAGAATATTGGGTTATTAAGTATGTGTTGATGGAGGGATGGTTGATGTATGTATACTGTAAATGTAATGACTATTGAATAACTGGACAAATATAATAATTTGGTGGATGAATAAATTGGTTTTGACAGATTTATTATCCATCAAAATACGTGGATAGATGGATGAAATGATGTATGAATGGACATATGGTGAGACAGACATTATTTTTTGAACAGACTAATAAAGTACAATCTGTCAATTGACACTTTAGTAGAATTAAACATCTGCATCAAAATACTGTAGCTATAGAACCACTGACAGTTTACCATCTTGCTAGAATGTTTCAGGCAAAATGTGTTTTTTTTAAATGAAAGTCATTGAAACTGTTGAAAAAGTGCTTAATACTTAAATAACGCACAGGAGAATGAGAAACGTTAGCGACTGAAATGCTAAAGGTAACAGTTAGCTGCGGAGAAGCAGAGGACACCTGTGAAGACTTGACGTCTTGTAACTTTTAGTTGCTAAGCAATTGTTCCTCCATAAGTGAAGGTCAAAGGTGATGAAGAAAATGCTACAAAACACAAATAGCATGGAAGTAGGTGGTGAGAACATTAAACTCTAATCTCTCCACTCTCCTGTTTTCTTGCACTTTACGATAATGCCACCGAGGAGTTTCCACGCAAACAGTTCTCAACAGGGGTCAGGATGCTGCATTTCACAAATACGATGCTACGAGAACAGAAATCAAAGCCTGGATTGGTAAAGAATCCCTGCTTAAGGATTGCATGCGGTTTGCTCTCTCGCCGAGCAGAAGCGCAGAAAGGGATTGTGGTCTTAGCAACAGCGCTGCTTTCATGCTTTATGAATGCAGCTCCTCTAACTGTCTAAATGATTTATACAGTTTCAACAATACAAGTCACTTGGCACCCTTATCACACTAAAAAATTAATGCCATTGAAATTGAACATTCAAGAACTTGTAGCTTATGATGAACAGGCCATATTCACGCCACATTTCTGTAGCAGGACGCCACTCCTCAACATGAAGTCAAACTGTTAAACGCTCAATAAAAACTCAAAGCTGGGTGAAGACAATCTAAGAAAGGCAATTAGAGCTCCATACCTTGTGCAATGAAAGGAGTCTTGTCCTCTGGGGTGAGAAGGCAGTCGGGTCGAGGGGTTGGTGCAGGGGGGCGGTTTGCTATGACTACGGGGCAGCTGGATGTGAAGATGGTGTCATACTCGGCATTATCACTCCCCAGTGGAGCGTAGACGTTCTCCTCGCTCTCCTCGTCGTTTAGAACGGGATCCGTCAGATGAAGTTTAGCTGCAGTTTGCAGTTCAAGATTCAAGTTAGTTTGGTAATTGTGTGTGGCAATGTGTGTGTGTGTGTGCGTGTGTGTGTGTGTGTGTGTGTGTGTGTGTGTAGGTGTGTGTGTGTCTGATAAAAAAGATCAGAAAATACTTATGCACATTTTTACAGTAGTGTAAAGAGTACTTGAAAACCATACTTGAGTAAATGTATGGATATCTTACTGTAAGAATTACTCCATTAAAAGTCACCAATTTCAAGGAGACTTTAGTAAAAACCATAAAGTATCTGACATAAAAAAAAGGGTTTTACCCATACTGAATTTAGGCTACAAATACACCAAGAAATGTGGAAAAACACCAAGCTTTTTATTTATGTTGGTTTCATTTAATAGAAATGTTTAATTTAACACCGCAATGTTTCAAAATGGCAGGATAAAATAGATTAAAAATGAACAAAAGTCAGTCTCAGTCAAACTCAAATATGCAAAAAAGTGCAACCGCCAATTCTGCTCATAATTAATGGTTTAAAAACAAATAGCATCCAGTACCTTCAGCAACCTGCAGATGGCAATATTGCCTCGTTGGCCCCAGAAATGAATCGCGTTAGAAAAACCCCAATGTACGTAACGAGTAACAGTAAATGTCCATTCAAATGTAGTGTATGTAGTACATACAGTGCACTCAATTAAAAATGTAGAGTAAAAGTTGCTTATATTTTTCATACTCAGTACAAAATAGCCAAATATACTTAAATAGCAAAGTCCAATTACTCAAGTACTTTACACCACTGCGTTTTGATGCACATGTATACTTAATATATAAAAATATTCTTTACGTAGTTCTATCTTGTTTTAGAGAGAGAGAGAGAGAGAGAGAGAGAGAGAGACAAAAACATACCAGTGTGTCCCATCAACTCATACACACCAGTGTCAAGGTTGCCATCGCTTTCATCAGCTCCCTGTGAGGACAGAAGTCAATGAGTTCCTCAAAGAACAATTGTTGAATGTGGCAGACACTTTTACTTGATGTAAAGCCGTGTTAAGCCTTCACTTAATTATTCAACTCATAACAGATCTTAGAGAATATGTCTGGCGGCCTGAATACACACTGTAAAGTTGGACCGAGCTAATCATTTAAAACCAGATTCACAGATTTGACCAAGCAGTGGTCAAATGTTGTGACTGCTCCTATGGAAACTATTGGAAAATATTCTTCTATTGCAGAAGGACTGTGCCACTCGTTCAAAGAACAACGGTTCCTGCAAAGCTCGCACATTACATTTAAAGATGACATATGGAAATAGTTTGTAATCAAAAAGATTGTGCTAAAGGAATCTCATAGTGATATAAAACTCAAGGACTGGTTGAATGATCTTTCCTTGCTTGTGTGGGTTTCCTCCGGGTCTCTGGTTTCCACCCACAATCCAAGATCGAATGCAGCCCCTCGTGACCCAGAATTTGAAAAGCATTTCAGAATATGGATGGATGACAGGGAGATGCAAAACACTGCCATCTCAACACTCTTGAAAACAGACCTTGGCGCTGGCAGCAGACATTCAAATGTTGTGCAAAACTAGTCCAATGGCAACTAAACCAATTTCACAAACAATAAACACAAAATGATGAAAGTAGGTACACTACAAAGTGTTCACTTCAGGGTAATGCACATATCATTCCGACTGCCACTTACCGCATTCTGTTCCTTAGCAACCTGCTACCATTCACTTGTAATAATAGGCTCCACTTCTTCCCCTTCAATATTGATTACTCACATTATGCATTCAGTGTTATGAATATATTCATTAGAGTAGAAAGGGAGAATTAACGGATAGACAAGGCAAAATAATTAGGCATCACAAGTTGAGAGGCCGTGATGGACAGTTGCTTTGATGTCGGACATAACGGACATGCAACATTATTTTATCCACAAGTGTGTTGTGCCAAGATGAATAATTCAAATATGTTTGTGCTGTCAAAGAAATAATATAACACACCAACGTGCTACTGACTGACAGGTGAATGACTCATCCATGAAGAAAAGAAGAATAGCCAAGGTTTAGTCGATAATTACATTTTTCAACTGAAATAAAATTCATTTACAATTTCCCATGTAATTCAAACTGAATATTAATATAATAATATCCTCCTAAAACTCCTATGTGATGTTTTTCGTTCATTCCTTGCTGTTGTACTTGTTTTTATAACGGATCAATAGTAAAACGGTCAACATAATTATGAAAAATGAAGTACGATTCAAAGTTCTTCTAATTACGTTTAAAGCACCACAACTATGTAATGTCCTGACTAATGCAATTCGAGATTTGAGACACAGTACATCAATTGAAGTCTAGACTGAAAATCTATCTCTTGTGAAAAAGCATATATCTAAGAATCTAAGTCTAATTTAGATTCTATTAGACAACCTTCCAGAGGAGACTGGTAGGTTTGTTTTTCTCTTTCACAGTTTTTAGCTTTCCTAGTCATTGTTGCCATTTTGCTTGCTCATCTTAACAAGTTCGTAATACAAAGCATTCGATTTCCAAATCGAGGGAATGACATTCGAGGTGCTAATCTGCGTTGTTGGGATAATTTATGTTTTCCCCTATGGCATAATGTTAATAACAGGACCTATTGTGTATAGAGTCAGGTCGAAATCAATTCAGATTCAATGCTCTACAATCCATAATTCTTTGCTTTCCATTCTAGACCCCTACCAAAGCACTGAGCTCTACGCCTTAAAGTTGTGTGGAACAAAAAGGAATAATAATAATTGTAATTAATTAACTTTATTAATCCCAAACTGGGTAAATTGGTCTCTGCATTAACCCGGAGCAATGGGCAGCCCAAAGACCCTCAGTTCTAGAACCCACCAGAGTAAAATTTGAACCGGCAACCCAGCACAAAAACCCATTCCCTACCTTACAAATTCCCACAACCCTTTTTTCAATAAATGTAAAATGAATAAAAATGTCTTTAAAAAAGGGCCTGTTAGAAAATTAAAAAGATGTTTTTTTTTTCTTGGATGCTGTAAATTATAAATTTGAGTATATTTGTGAATTTCTTGTAGAGCAATCAACACCGTGGGAGATGCATTAGTGTGGGAAGGAGCGTTCTAGATGTGGCAGTCTAATCGAAGCACGCTCTGAGTAGGCTGTTTTAATGGCAGCGACTCGAGATGTCGGGGAAAGCATTCTGAAGTTCATTTAACACAGTTGTGGACATTTCGCATTAAGATAGCAGGGAAAGACCTTTTTCTTGACTGAAAATACAGAAGGTCATAAAACTATACATGCATGTTTTCAGTCAAATTCAAAAGAAAGCACTAGGACATTTGACAACATATGTTTAATTTATCAAATACATCCATGCATTGCGACTGGATATGAGCATTGTGCACTTTATTGAAGGTCAGCTTGACTTAATAGAATGGGATAATAACAATAAAAGCAGATAATAAGGTAGCAATTGAATATGTCAACATCAAGAGATTTGTCATTTCACCGAGTTGATAAGTGCAGCAGAATTTTACAGAGAATGTAAAGATGAGATGTTCTCTCTGCCATTATTAACATTTTCACCATTAGTTTCAGATATGTCATTAGTTTTTACTTTTACAAACACACCTTACTTTTAGTACTTGTAAGTTTTATGTTGAAATGTCATCTGTTTGTATCTGTTTGTATCTAAGGACTGAGAGGAACGAAATTTCGATTTTCTGTATGTATGCACTGTACATATGGCAAAATTGACAATAAAGCTGACTTTGACTTTGACTTTTGACTTTGACTTTGACTTTTCTACATTACTTTCAGTAACAATGCTGACAATGGAGACATTTTTGGATTTTATAAAAACAAATAATTAACAACTGGTTAAGAAAACACTTGCATGTGGGGAAACTCGTACACAATCTTTTTCAGGTATGAAAACAAATTTGAAAAAAGTTTTTTTTTTTGTACAGTAAGTAATAACATTCTTGACAGATAAATATATGGAAACACTGATGGTTTGACACAAATTGGTTGCAGGAGAGCCTTCAATTTAGTCCCTGTTCCAGTTTATTAAATCAATTTCACAGTCATTTATACTGATCAGATGTCTCCCTGGAGTCACTGAAATATGCCCTGTTGGCATGGTTACTAAACTAATAACTTCTAGAAGAAATAAGTCCTTCTAATTATTTAACATGAGTGGTCCTGAAAAATAATTCAGGAGAAGCCTTCTAGAAGAACTAGTTATAGTTATAATTATCATTATCATTATAATTGTGAAAAACTCTTTTAGCTATATGACTTATTTACATATTTCAGTAACATTATTTGATATTTTCAAATGAAATCATTCTTTCTTACTTTGGCTCTTTAATTAAGGAATTTTTTGTATGTGTCACTAGGTTTTAGTATAGAAAATCAAAGGGGCATGAGCATAGTTTGTTTGCACTTATCTTTACATTTGAAAATTTTACAAATTACAAAATGTTTTGTAAAAACAAAAAAGCTAAATCTGCAGTCTGCAATCCTAGTACTGACCTAAAGATAATGCTATTATTTTCTTGCTGTTAACGCTCCTTCAAAAGAAATTATTTTAGAGAATTTTTGTCGAAGTTGTACTCATCTTATGCTTTGATTGAAAGTGCAAGTACTAATAACTACAAAAAGAGTTGTTCCCATGGGTGGAGCTAATCAAATAAAAGGTAGGGCCAGAGGAAATATAAATTATAACTTTGCACTTTAATAGCTTTATATATTATATTACACAATATTACAATTTTTGTGAGATGTTGAAAAAGTCAATAATTTTAGACAAGAAGTAAGCTGAACCATTTGGTTTGACATTGTAATTTTAAAACAAGTTATCATAATAATCTTGAACCTTGAAAAACTTACTTGTCAAGAAATCGAATCAATAATTATCTAAATGTGAAAAGCCTATATCTTTCATTGTTGTTATTATTATAAATATAACTTTTTTGTTTCTTAAACAGCACAACACATTATGTATTTACTATTCTGAAAAGCACTTTTCAACATTTCACAATGACGTTGGTTTATCAATTACAGCCCATGGCTTCTTTGTTCAATTCATAAACAATAAAGCAAAGCTACGCAGTCTTCCAATTCCTGAAAAAACTCTCAGTTCGTTCTCAAATACTATTTTAATAAAGAGCTTGGTTTGCAACTGGAGTGACACCACGTATTGACCGGTTTTGATTTACTAACTGATTGTCGACACAGTTCCTCAAACAGCTAAATCAAAGTTATCCTTTTCTAAAGACATTCAATTGAAAATTCTACATTTCTAAAAAAAAATACTTAACAGATTTTAAGTGTGACATCTAAAGGACACATATAAAACTAGCTTGGTTTTATGAACCAAGCAAGTGTGTAGCAACAGCTCAGATAAAGCGAAACACTTTTGTGAGCTGTTTATTTCAATGCCTGCGCCGTTTGTGAGGCAAACCAAGATTAATGAGAGGGTTCAGGGTAATGGCAAAGAAGGAGAGGCCATTTTTCTTTGACATTACTCCTGAGTGTATGTACAAACAGCCCCTCAGAAACTCATTTCTGCTTCTGCTGCAAAATTAACATCTATTGATACGTTCATTAAAAATGCAGTGTCTTATTTTTGTCTTGTTTCTTTAATACATGAAGGCAATAAGTGAAGTTGGACTGAATATACATCCCTTTTCAACATTAGTCTGCAATGAATGTTTTATTCAACTTTGTACAAGTTTGTACAAAATGATTTGAATAATTAAAGCAGAACTTAACGATTACTACGTCTAAAATCAATGTGTTGTAAAAAAAATTAAAACTAGTTTGTGCATTATACATTTGTACAAAGGGCTTTCTCCTCAAGACATATTGGCATTCTTTTGTTTCTTTCGCTAAAGAATAAAAAGAGATTTTTATTTATAAGGGATGAAAATTACAGGGCAGTAATTTTTGTTCAGTAGCTGTACGACGGAAAACCTTAATGGTATATATAAAGGTATTTTGAACAACGACGTGTACATTGTTTAATAATAACAAGTATTAATGAGAATAAGGACAAGAAAAATGAGATACAATGAATATTGCAACAATAGCATTTAAAATGGTGTAAACATCAGTAAGTACCAGCTTCATCCAACAATGGCTTTTTCCGGCAATGCTACGGAATTGTAGAATTGTTGTCATTTGTCTGCAGCTTGTAAATACCCATTATTGACAGAGAAGGGATTTGGAAGCATCGCTGTACTTCAGGCACTCATCATCTAAACATGTCGGTCATGCTGGATTTGCCTGTATGTGCAGCATAACAGATTGTTGTCTAGTACACTTTAATGGGATTATGTATTAAGAGAACCCATCAGCTTCCTCCAGGCACAGCTAATGGACAGATTTCGATACGTACTAAATGAGGATTGTGTGTCATTAAAAAGAAAAAGCTTTATGCATAGATTTCCCTCTACATTTCATATTAGCACACAGAGGTCAGAAGAGCCAACATCCTCCATATTATCATAGAAAGCATTGAAGGATAACGCGCCAGCTAAAATTTCGAGCCCTTGATTCACTCCCACTGCAGCACTTGATACCAACCAGTGTGCAACGTCATGGTCTTTACAAGCAAAATAAAACAATCTGAAATGTATAGAACTTCCTTTTCTTGATCCATATTCACTTATTAATACCTGTCATTTGAGATATCAGCTGAATTTACATCCATGCATTAAACATGTGAATTTATTTCACTTTTTATACCGTATGAATGCACAATACAAGAAATTGCTAAAAAGTAATAATAAATTGGTGGGTGCAAGCTTTTCATTGCAGTGTGACGGTTTGTTTTCCATTTGGTTTTACACAGGCATTTTTTATTTATTTTTTTTAAATTGCTGATGAGCCGCCAGAATAAAATAAGATAAACAGATACGGCCGAACAAGAGTTTCTAATTGCTAAAATAAATGTCATATGAAAAACAAAATGGAGATTTTAGAGACAAATCTGGGCCTGAACCATGTTAATATAGTTTTTTTTTAAATCTGAACAGAGGATAAATAATAATAATAATAATAATAATAATAATAATAATAAAAAACAAAACTTATATTTTCCAAAGTGATGGGGTGCTTTTCTGTGACCACTGTGATGTGTAGAGCCAAAGCAGACATATCAAACCCACTTGCTTTAAAATCGACAGGAACATATTTGTATTTATATATTTATGGCAAACTAACATATTTCATGAATGACATGAGAATTTCTGGGAAATGCAGTTCCAAAAACAATTCAGAACAGAAACTCAGACAATTAATCTAAATATTTTGGCTTTTTTTTTCCAGCTCCTCTAAAAGTGACACAGTGACTCAGTGATCTCTATAAAGACATTTTTATATTATAATATTATTTCAAATTCAAATTAGCAAATCACAAGAGGGGGGTGGTTTATATATATATATTTATATATACCACAGTTTTTTGTGTTGAGAGTAATAATATTTGCACAGGCATGTAGGAACAATTACTGTAACTATTGATGATAATAAATTCCTGCTGGTTCACTTACCAATGACTCTTGTAGGAGCATGTAAAGCTGGCTGTGTCCATGTAAGTATGCTAGGTGCACTGGTGTGTGACCGCGGCCATTAGGAATGTTTAGGGCTAGAATGGCTCCTGGACACTGCAGAAGAGCGCTGACCAGATCTTTCAGTCCGTACTGGGCAGCAAAATGCAAAAGAGTGGGAATGTCGCCCAAGGGTTCGAACTCTGAATAACAAAAATGTAGTTGAATCTATGAATAATGAACAAATGACAACAAATTATCCGTTGTACAAATTATGAATTCGTTATATAGTATAGTGTAAAAATACTGTTAGATAATGTATAGTGTTTGTACTGTTAGATACAGAAGATATGCTTGTATGATGATAAAAGCTCCATCTCCTTTCTATCTTAATGATGTGAGGATGAGAAGTCTTAGCCTATAGACTGAGTATTTAGTCCAATAAATAATAAACCGTAAAAGCCTCTATTAAACTTCACTGAAACTGTTTTTGACATGTGGGGAGACAATACGTTTAAACGGAAGAACATCAAACCCATTATACACGTAATATTTGGAAGAACCTTGAAGAAGATCTCTAATGAGACAATGTCATGGAAAGGTCAAATTAAAACTGACCTTGTTTTGCCCAGGGGACAAACTCATCCCGTATAACACTACACTAGGGAAATTGCAAAAGAATTATTCACAGAGCTGTGGAGAACGAATAACAAAGTAGGATGCACTTTTTTTTGCACTACGTTAAGTGAAATACAAATACAAAGCATTAAAGATATATAAACATAATCCATAATTTAATAAAATACTATGAATTAAATAAAATTCAAACTGTGTTGAAACAACTATCAAATAAAAAGAATGAAACTAATATAAAACAAATCTCCTGATGATTGATCAAGGACATTAATTTAAAGAAATTAGAATAATGGTTTAATGAAAACATTTTTTGATTTAAATAAATAAAATGTTTTCGCTTCTGTTTTTCTTTTTTTTTAATTAAACAAAGGTAGACAATTTTTGTTCGAACGCCAGTTACAGACGTTCTATTGCATATCTTAATAATATTGCTGATTGCTCTTAGATAAGCTGGAGTGGATCTGGGTCATAGTGTATTTATGTGGACAGAAAGGCACATGTCATAGAACAAGTGCACAGTAATGCACTTCTGCGAGCTTAGGCGGCTTCCCTCCATTATTTATTCATGTATGTAACAGCCCTTAAAAGAAAGTGCTGGTAGCTTTAGCTTTTTGTGCTGAAAGAAAAATGCTGTCTGCAGACAGGAGGTCAGAAAACATATATGGCAAAGGTGTCAGGAGCGATTCTCACCACCGGCAGGAAACTGATCACACTGAAGGCTGAGGAATCCTCCGGTCGGCATCTTCCTCATCAGACAGGAAGCCAGAGTTTGATCTAGTTTCTCCACGGAAGACACCTGAAATGCCTACAAAGACACAAAGTTACATTACTATTATTTTTTTTTATTATTGTTGACGTTTCCCAGAATTCAATCTATTCATTTAATTTCAAATTCATGTTGATATTTAGTGTTTCAGTATTGCAATATGACAAAAACTTTTGACAAAATAGAGATTGTATGTGCTTGTTAACTTTGTCTTTGTCTCTAGTTTACACTGTTTCTACATTTTTTATTTACATTTTTACATTTGCATATTACTTTTTACATTGTCTGTTTCACTAGAATACTAAAATGTAGTATATACTGTCTATTTATTTACGTGCATATTTATATTTGCAGATTTTTGTTTGATGTCACCAAGAGCTGGAAGTTTTGTTGTAAGCTTGTGTACAAAGACAATCTATGATTCTATTATGTTCTGTTGTTTTCTGTTCTGTTGTCTTCTTTTTTATTCTATTCTGTTCTATTTTATATTGCATTTTTGTCCATCAAATGTTGTGTATTAGTGGGTTTGGCAGAACTCCTTTTCTGTGTTTTTTCATGCATTCAGTTTAGAATTATTCAGTTGTCCAAGTGCCAGAACTTCGTCGTCTCATTTATGTGATGTGCTGGTGGTTGTAGAAGACGCTTGGGTACAGTGAACATTTGCTAGGCTGTTAAAGATGGGTAATAATGTGCTCAAAATTGCCAGTGGAGGTAAATGTTTTTCTGTAATGTTCTGTAGAAAATCTCCTCACCGACAGCTGGAATGTGTCTGCAGGAACACAGAGGCTGCGACATCAGTATAAAACACCAATAAAGTTCTCAGGCTAATGGTTTTTATGTAACGATTGTCTGACTGGGGTTTCAGTGAAGGCTAATAAATTATTCGCATTGGTTATCTTTGTGACACAGGAAGCTATTAAATCATTAAAATGAATTTCGATTTAAAATTTGGAAGCATTCCAATAATGCTGAATGGGTTCAAAATCGCTAAGCAATGTTAGTAGAGAAACTATTCGTAAAATATGAATCCATTGATTCAAAAACTTAGAGAAAAGGGTGAATTGTTACAAATTCTGTACATTTACTTAAGAGTTTTGACGTTTCAATCAGGAAATCACAAGTACTTAAGCGTTATATTGGTTCACAAATGCATTCGTTCATGTAAAGGTTGCATTCCAAACCAAAAAAAGCAAGGTTCTTAACCTGATTAGGCAAGGTAATTTTCCACAATATAAATTTGTCATTGGGTGCCTTTCTGTAGAGACATTAAAGCTTGAACTACCACTGAAATTGTAAAAAAAAGAATTATATTTATGCTAAATGGTAAATTTTACATCAAAACTATTTTAATTCATCACCAATTCATAGAATGTGTCTCTGATCCAAGGCTTCAAAGTATTAGGTAACTCAATACTTTCTTAAAACCAAGTCAAACCAAGTCCTTGAGTGAAAATTGTTCCACTTAGAGCTGGAGCTAAAAGGCAAACAATCTTGAACATTAACATCGGGTAAGTGTGGTGTTTCCACTTCACATGAATGTGTACTTTTAATCTGATTTTAAGAAAACTGAGATAAACAATGGTTGTACTCAAGCTTGGGTCTCGAACTTGACTCTCACTGTCCACTCTCCACTGTCCTTAGGACAACACAAACCTGACACATGAACTTCACTGGATCTGCGGCCTGCTGTAGGAGATGGACAACGTCTTCCATGGTATTATAGTATTGCAAGATGGCTTTTCCTTTCACCACACCTTTACAGTAAAGTGTCACCGTCACATCTCCAGCTTGGAAATCTGTAAAAACATTTCTCATTACCAACAGGGAATTCTATTTGAATTTTCTTTACGTTTCATGTGTTTTTATTAATTTTATTACCAGGTAGAGCCACACACAGTGTGCTGGCATTCCAGTTCTCAGACTTGAGTCTCAGCTGTTGCTTGCTTCCACTAAAATCCACCTCCACTTCTTTGCAGGAAATGATCTCTTGTAGAAGGATGAATATTTCCCCTGGGTTCTAGACGTGAAGAGGCACAACAATATGGAAATATTACAAAAGACCAACACCCATAGAGAGCGTGTCAATCATCCCAGGTTAAAAGCTCTTGGTTTGGTCTGCATGACAAGCTCTCCAGAGCTTGTGAGGGATACCATCATTCAATGAATTATACTGACAAATTTGCCTATTTGCTAGTCTCTTTTTAACAAGAGTGTTAATACAACTGTTATTAGAAATGCGCTCCGACGCTTTCTGATAACACACAAAAGCTGTGCAAGGTCAGCAATATTGAAAAACTACAGCTCCAAGAAGCCCTAACAAACATCATTATTATTCATGTAATAAATTCACTTGTGCTGTGCACTTTTACACACTTTAAGCACTTAAAAACTATTCCTGAGGGTTAATTAGTAGAAAACGAGTGAGGTGTTGCTCGAATCCATCAGGGAAGTCAACTGGGCCAAAAGTTTGATTTTAAAAAGCGCAGCAATCATCTACAAAAAGTCTCTGAAAATGTGATGCTTTTTTTTCCCTGAAGTTTTGTGCAAATTATGTCAAATATTACCACCGTAGCCATGGCAACGCTGTAAGCACTAAACACATGATGAAATAATGTGCTACATTTAGCATAGCAGTTCATCTGAAAGCCGTCATCATTACTCCTGAATGTTAATAACTACTACTGTACTCGGCCAAACACTGTGAGTTGACGTTTAATGTTTAAAACGTTTAATATTCCATTTATTAGATGCATGGCATAACCCAATGAACCATTCAAATTATCACCTGTATTGTTGCTTTTCGCATCAACACGGATCATGGTTGCACAAAATACAAAATACAATTGTAGACTAGTACAAAAAATGATATTTGGAATCAGATCTCCACTTTTTAAGTTCAGCATGTACAGAGTAAAAGCAATGATTAACTAAGATAGCCTGTTTGCTCAAAGCTATTTCTTTACCAGCATTTACAACTTCTATGACTTTATGAAGATAGATGTCTCACCCCACATGGCACACGGGTGGGCAGGATTAGTAAGAACGGATGGGCATTAAGTTCCCCACTAGACAGTTTATTCTCCTCCTTCAACTCTGGAACAGATCTTCCAATTGTTGAATCTGCCTTTTTAGCTAAAAATGAACATTCACATTATATTAAACATCACCAGATGAGAAAACTCTCAGATGGACATGTGACTACACAAGGATGAGTATGCAATATGTTTATCTTTTTGCATATTCTGTAGATGATCAGACACTCATTCAAGATGTTGTTTGTAGCTCTGAGTGCAACAGCACTAATTAATTCTAGTAATTAAACAATTCCAACAAATGCAGAAATGTTCACAGACATAATATCTTTCTTTTTTGCATTTTTATAATGAAATGTTTGCTACATATGTATATTTACATTAATAAAATAATATTAACAATAAGAATAATTAATTGAATACATTTTTGAACGTTTAGAGACACAAGGTCTCATCAAGGTCACCTTACAGAATAGAACATGCATGTATTTTGAACTTATAACATTAATACAAATGAAAATTAAAATGAGAATCGTTGTGTTTTTGATAACAACACCAACAGATATACAGTACAAATAAAAAACTTTTCTCACATTTTCTTTTCATCAAAACAAAGAATGGACACAATTGTAAAAGTGGTTGATTTTCAAACCAGGACCACCAACAGGAAACGTTCTCTCATTCTCATTTCTCTCAAGACACAGCACAACAATTTTCACAGCGCAGTAAATTACTTCTAGAGGAGGTGATCATGATTTGCATATACAGTGATAAGTTCTGAGTTTGACGCATGAGGAAGTCCCGTAATTTACATATTGTTTGCTTGTGCTGGAGCATCCATCAGAATTAATCTGTAACCAAGTCACAGGTTAAGGAAACCCGAACAAGCACAAAGCCGCACTTATAGGAAGATACAGTACCATTTAAAAGAAGCTCACAATATAAGATGGAATTATAATGTGTGGAATGTACTGTAAATAGCTTATAAACAAAGTGATAAAAATCTATAGCAACTGCTGTGGATATGAAGTTTTATGCAATCTAGCGTAGTAAATTTGCAGTTATGTTGCGCTGACAGAATAATACTGAATTCTAGTCTCTAATGTGAAAAAACTGTACTTTACTGTAGGAATTATGAAGAAAAGATTTCTTTCACACATGTTAATAAATAACACACAAAAATAAATGAAAAATGTGTACAGTCATATTTGTATATACTGTGTGTGTGTTTGTGTGTGTGTATGTATATATATTTATATATGTATATATATTGTGTATATATATATATATATATATATTATATGTGTTTGTGTGTGTGTGCATATGTGTATGTATGTATACACACACACACACACACACACACACACACACACACATATATATATACACACATTCATATTTATTTATTTTTATTTATTTATTTATTTTTTTTAATGTATGAAGGTGTACGCTAATTGACTGTCAGGCTCGTAGAAAGATAATGAAGTCTCACATGTTCTAGCTTTGTCTCTTCCCCTCACACCATCTTATAATTACAGTCTCCAGGACCACCAATTACAGCAGCGAAATGTAAACCTGATTAAACTTCCCCTGGTGCTGCTTAACCTGCAAAAACAACTGTGTCGTTTCTGCTCGGGAGGTTAATACTCACCATTTACTGACAATTGCAACTCAGTGTGTCCAGGAAATTCACTACAGTTCTGTTATTCCTAATAAATGGCACTTTCTCATGCCACGCATCAGGGGTCTTGAGAGAGGACTGCAAAATATGGGGCTTGCTGTATGTCAGTCTATCCTCTAATAATGAATAGACCAAACAATTATTCATCTTCCTGCGCAGACGGGAAGCAAAGACTCTCACCTTTTTGCACAACTTCGGCCACAGCCGTCTGATAATCCTGGGGCTCCTGCTCGCTGGTAATCTGGAGAAGGTCTTCAGCTTTTAGTGGAACTAGCTCCAGCAGCGGATCGAGGCTCGTGACTCCACAGAGAAGAATGACCACATTGACTTCCGGGCGCAACACGCGAGACAGGAAGAACCGCCGGAGTTGGCAGAGTCCTTCGATCATGCCCAGCGACAAAATCAACAGCTTGCATTTGTACCTTCCCAGCCGGAGAAAGTCGCTTCTGGTTACTGAAGCAATATCATAACAGCATATTCCGCCCTCTGGAATGTGGCCCACCAGGTGGAAGTGCAGATATGATGCCCACTGCTCTGCGCCCGACTCATAGATGATCAGGAGATCTTCAGCTGGGTGATGCAAAGCAAAAGAGTTGATCAGATTTTCCAATTTTCCTGCTAGCGTATTATTGTATTTCCTTTTTTCCACATTTTATTCGCGAGACCTAATTGCAAATAGAATTGTGACGTGGCGATGGAAATTATTTTAATTCCAATAGCTTTTTTCTTTTCAGTTGTTGTCTCGATATTATACAGTAGCTAAAACCATGCAATGACAATGTAATTACAAAGTTTTATTAAATGAAAAAAACTATTTATACTTAAATAGTATTATTGTCCATTAAAAAAAGCATTTAGGATTTTTTTCATTTCAAGAAATACAAAAAGTCTTAATCTGACAAAACGGTGTACATCTTTGAATCTGTATATAAACATGATGGTAGAAACCAATCATAATACAAATGACATAAACATACACATTTCTGAAAAATCTCACAACATTTCAGAAAGTAACACTAAAAAGACAAAACAAGTCAGACATTTCATTATGAGTGCGAAAAGCAATTTGAAGAGAGAAACTCACGAGTTTGGCTCATGTCTTTGTCTCTGCTGTGCTCTGTGAGTGTTTGATCACACACTGGCACCTTTGTGCGTTCTGCCCAGTCTTTTAACAGGCAGGAGTTTCCGTGTGGTGAAACCAGATAGTATCACCTTTGGTAGTGAGTAGTAAGTGAGTTTCTCAATATGGCCACTAAGGACCGTATCAAAATTGTTCTCTGCATTTAACCATCCAGTGAAGTTCACACACACACACACACACACACACACACACACACACACACACACACACACACACAGCGAAGTGAACACATACGAGTACAGGCAGCCTTTCAATTTCTAGAATGTTTTATTTTCAAAACCAAAAGGACAGCTTCTGTTACTAAAACAAGAAGTTGTGGTCCAGTGGTAGGTTACATGGACTCGTGTCCGAAAGGTTGCAGGTTCGAATCCCCCCTACTACGGGTTCTGCAACTAAGTGTCCTTGGGCAAGACACTGAACCCCACATGCCGCCCGGGCGCCACGGCTTAAGGCTGCCCACTGCTCCGGGTTTGTGTGTGTTCACTTCACTGTGTGTATGTGCACGTTCACGGATGGGTTAAATGCAGAGCACCAATTCAGTATGGTCCCTAGTGGCCATATTGCCGTCACCTCACTTCCTTCCTTCCTATTTCAAAAAGACAAACTGCATAAGAATATGATCTATCTGTCATCACATGGCTTTTCTCACACTGACTTTTAGAATTAGGAATTGTTTTGAATAATACTTTTTAAAAAACCTGTAACAAAAATGCATTGCAATTTGTAAGCAACAAATGACAGAGCCTGACAAGATTGGACAACCTTGAAAGCAAAATAAGATGAAAATGACAGCAAACACCCAGCAAAGTTACTAGAATTCCATAATGCAATGTTTTGTTTTGGACAGACAGATTAATCGATCTGACGTCAATCTTCAAGTGTCATGTAGTTGGAACGTGTCGACGCGAGCTTGTTTGGGTCACGGTTGGACACACTTTCAGTCGTAGATACATAAAGAGACTAGAACATCTGGCAGTCGGTATCCGCTTCTTGCACATGGTGCCATGTGCCTGTTAGACATTGCGAAACTAATTAGTTCTTCGTTTTACTGCACTGCTTATTAAAACAGGTTTGATGATTTTACTAAATTGAACCAACAACATCCAAAATGCTTGGTTTATTTACCAGAGACTGTCGCATCTGTCCACATGCCAATTAAAGTTTAATTTTAATTTTAATTTTAATCTGAGTTGTCACCAAGTTACAGAGATTTCCTTGTGGAACTCCAGGTTCTCACACAGCTCGAAACAAACAGCCACATCACGTGAAAGAGTCGCCATGACTCGCGTTGACTCCATTGCTTTTTTACTGTACTTTCTATCTATCTTGTTTTGTTCTTTGTTACTGTTGCTGTAAAAGTGTCTTTTTTGTTTAAAAAGCTTAAAAAAAATATATAACTCTTTTTGTTATATTGGTTAACCATATAAATATATATAATTATAACCATAAAATTGTTTTAGGATGTTGGATATGGTCAAGAGGTAGAAAGTTGGACCAGGTGTTGCGGGTTTGAAATTCCTGATCTGGTCTGTTTCATAACTAGAGACTGTCCACTGCTCCGGGTCCATGTTTACTTTACTGTGTGTGTGTGTGTGTAACTTTGCTGGATGGTTAAATGCAGAGCACAATTTTGATTCAATCTGTGGTGTCCATATTGGACAAACTTACTTATTCATATTTTACTAATGTAGGACACGTGACTATTACTTTGATTTTAACACTACTTAAAAAACGTAAACTCTGCTGTTTACAGATTGGGTTTAATCATAAATATATAACTATTAAAAACATAATTAGTTAGTGCTGCTCACATGCCATTTATTGTCATATGCGTTTTATTGTTTGTTATGTTTCTATTTAATAATTAACACGTTGTTTACAAATTTGTTTATTAATAAATGCATAATTAGATTTGTAATTTTTATGTAATTTTTATTTTTTGTAAATTTTTTTTATTAGAAAGCCCATCATTAGGTGTTGCTCAAATCCCTTTAATTCCGTTATTAAAATGTAAAAAAAAAATTGACACTGTTGTTTACAAAATGAGTTTTGATAAAATGTTAAATTATTATTATTATTATGATTTAGGGAGTCCATAATTGTCCAAAAAGAACAATTGGACAAAACAGTGTCCAACCTAGTCATACTATGGTGGTCTCCCAAAGCCCATAAGGAAAAACATCACAAAATGGTTCAACTAGCTAAAACTTGAAAAGACACAGAAAAGCGATGTATTTGTATCCCATGTTGCAGTGGAATGAAGCAAATACACACCTCGAGTGGTTAAATAGCCCGCTGGCTTGACTTCATCTGGAGTTGCCATGGCAATAGTTTCAGTTTCTGTTACTCTAATAGGCTAATAGCCTCACATCTGTTGCTTCTTTGATTTGTAAATGATATTAAATCTTAACCGTTTTTATGTGCACAGAAGCATTGGTGCATGAGGATAGAAATGTGTTATGTTTTCAGGCTTGAATTCTATTAGCAGTTCATCTGCAGAGCTTGTCAGAAGAGACAGAGGCTGTACAGCTGATTTAACATCGCGACATGCAATAGAGACATTAGATGCAAATAGCTGTATGGATCATCTCTTCTCACATGAAGCTCTTCTTTTTTTTCCTCTTTGTCAGTTTTGATGTATTGACTAGGTTGAAGTGTTACGTATGTGCAGTGAAGTGCCAACATCACTTCAGTTTAATGAAAACAGTGAAAATGATGTTCCTTATAGACAGCGAGAACATGTTCTCTGTGCGTCTGCCGCCTGCAGCTATAGATACTGTTGGTAAGGAACTTGCTGCAGTGAGACATATTTGCATATTCTTCATAAGTACAGCATTTCATTTGTTTTGTGTGTTGTTTTACTGTTATTTTCTGTTATGGAAGTGGACGATTATTTCTATAAGGAAAACTTCTAAAGCATGAGTGTTCGGCAAACTTAGAGTAATTAATTTAAAGTAGCTCTAAATGCATTTTAGTATCCCATAGTCCCTGTAATGAATGCCACTGTGTCCAGCAAAGCCACACAAATCAAATATTTCAGTGAGGGTAGAATATGGTGATTTATAAACCCCTCATAAGGCAACTGCTGCTGTGCTAATCCTTCAAATCGCTGACGGGATTATAGCAACATCTGACAGTGACACTCTGTTGAAAACACAGAGCCTCCGGTGGTCCTATGTGTGCATACATGAAGCTATTTTTATTGAGACTTTGTGAAATCCAATCTTTTAACAATATAAGCTTATGATCACTGCAATAATTTTATTGTATTGGATAAATCTGTTATATTAAATTCAGAATCTCATTCCAATGTAAAATGTCAAATGAAAAGTGAGAGCTTGTTGAAGTGGTCTGGTGTGTTAATAAATGGAGCTACTTTTCTTGCAACACTATACAACCCAATTAAAGA
Organism: Paedocypris sp. Pulau Singkep; assembly: GCA_017309775.1. Taxonomy (NCBI): domain Eukaryota; kingdom Metazoa; phylum Chordata; class Actinopteri; order Cypriniformes; genus Paedocypris; species Paedocypris sp. Pulau Singkep. Next base: position 4,549,518 of record MU204179.1, read on the forward strand.
AGAAAAAGAAGCATATTAAGATAGGTGATATTTGTTTTAAGCTTGAGACAGACTTGTTTGTGACAAATCTTCTAAAGTGCAGAGGACTGGGCACAATTTTCTTTCATATAAAGGCACATAACACCATGTTTGAATTTGATCAAAAATATCTTCCTTGCAAGATAGAAAGGCACTGACATCCTTCTCACTCTTCAGAGAACTGAGATGATTAAACAAATGTAGAGATTCCAGAATATGTTTGGGTTATTGCCTTTCATGCAAAGCAGCAAAATTGCCCCATTAACCAAATGTAATAAGTAATGGTTTGTCAACAAAGACGAGACATTGTGAAGATCAACTGGAAAAAAAAAGGAATTAGGTAAATAGGAAAAAAAACAGTAAATAGGAATTTACTGAGTTTTTTCATCACTTTAGGAGCAATTTTGTGACCAAAATAGCCATCTGATATTTATCTTGCAAATGCAATTAAAGTTTTCATATAATGATCAAATAATGATAAATGATAAAGACTTTCACATGCATATGATAAATAGTACATTATTTGTTAAAGCAATAACATTTTTTACACACATTTTTTGTGTGTTTTCTGAATGCATGTTTTCAGACTGTCAATAGAAACTGCTCCATGAACACACCACAAGTAAACTCCACGGATCGGACTTCTAACTTAAATGTCCCCATCTTGTTGTGAAAAGATGTCTTACCCATTTACATTTTACAGTTATTACTCATGTCACAAGCCGATAATTAGCGGATAGTTATTTCCATGACATTGCTAGACAAAGTCAATGAAGCTTAATTGTCATTTCAACCACATACAGCAGAACATAACAGAGGAATGAGATGTTTCTTCAAGCATCACATAAATGTGAAAGAAAGAGTTCAAAAGTCTCACAGTCGTTTCCGTGATGATCTTAGTGTAAAGTGTAAAGTGTAAAGACGTTTGACAAAGAAAGAGAAACACTTAAAATCCCGCATTGGGGAAATTTGTGGTGAATTTAACCCACTCAGTAAATTGCACATACACACACAACACACACAAACCCGGAGCAGTGGGCAGCCTTAAGGCGTGGCTCCATGTGTCTTGCTCAAGAACACTCAGAACCCACCTGACTGGGATACGAACCTGCAACGGGTTGATGAAGATGACAAGTCCAACTCCCTTCGCTAGACCACACATGTGCATTGTGGATGCCTTTTCATCGTAAACCAAATGACATCTGGCATAACAGGTCAACGTGACTGAATTATGCCTATGGGCTATACTTTTACTTCCATTATTTAGCATCTGCAGTTGTTGTATTGAAAAGACAAACACTTTTTGGGCCCCTGGGGGTCAAATGACTTTCGATTGCACACGACTTAAGAGACTATGTTTAATAACTGCTGTCCTAAACAGACATCACAGACATGGCTTTGGGGACTTTCAAGACAACTCACTGATAGCGCCATTGTTATCATTGTTTTCACAGCTCTGTGTGAACAGGTCATCTATGTGCTGTCATGGTAACACTCGGGCCTCACAAACATGAGCATATCAGAATGGTGTGGAAGTGAAGGTGATTGTGTCACGAGTGAAGGAGTGAAGAGAGACAGGCAGAAACAAAAAGAGAGATCTAAGAGAAAGAAAGAGAGAGAGGGAGACAGGGGGGTGGGTGAGGAGAGAGAGATGAGGAGAGAGACAAACAAAGAGAAACGGAAAAAAATAAAAGATATAGGGGAACACAGACATACAGTAGATAGTGTGTGTAAGAGATACAGACATAAAGAGAGAAGGAAGCGAGAAGAGAGGAGTGAAGATGGAGACAGAGACAGAGAGAGAGAGAGAGAGAGAGAGAGAGAGAGAGAGAGAGAGAGAGAGAGAGAGAGAGAAGGCAGACAGAGAGGGGAGAAAGATAGAGAGTTGGGAGACAGAGAATTACACAAAAAAGGTACAGAAAGACTGACAGACAGACAGACAAACAGAAAGATTTTTTTTTAAGCATATTATGATTTATTTCATTCATTTTGGCAGATTGTGTACTATTAACAGAACGCTTACTCACCCTGTATAATAGTGGGTTCCACACAACTTTGATAGAAGACGAGTTTTATGAAAATGTGACGATATAATATAAAGAAAAAATTAAAGCAAAATGAAAGCAAAAAGTGATGAGTACGACTGCAGTGAAATGTGAAGCTGACAGCGAACACATTCTGCGCAGTTATCTTTCAACTAAGTGAGATAATGACAGCCCAAAACAGAATTTAACACAATGACAAACACGTGATTGGCGTTATAGCAGACAAAAGGGAACCTGCGTTTGACAGGGGGCGGGTGGTTTGTACCAATAGGGTGCGGCGTCACCGGGTGGGCGTGTCCACACAGCCGAAGGGTTTGGTTGCGTTCGCGGAGAACTTGATACAGTGTTGCAGTAAATCAGACAGAGCTACAGTAACAGCGCTGAAATTTGTCACCCTGTTGCAAGTATTTGTGAAGAGTGATACAGCGAGAGATATCACTGCCGTCTCTCGATTGGGGAAGAGTTGAGTTGTTGAGCAAGGAGATAGACCGGATCGTTTTCATCAACAGTTTCGGAGAGAATCGACACATTTTGGACTGGAAATGTCTGAAAACAAACCGAATGATGATCCGAAGTTATCCACGACGGACAGAGTGGTTAAATGTAAGTAGACACCCCGTGCCAATCACGAGTGCTCGGACTTTGCGACTATTTTAAGCGCGAAAACCTCGAGATGCGAGTGCAAACGTGTCCCTGCATCGAGCAACCGTCCTGTGGTTTGCTGGAGCTCAACAAGACGAGGTCTGCCCATGGAAAAATGGGTGGTAGTAAAAGTAGGAAGTGAATGTAGTTGTTATTGTGGCACAGTTGGTTGCACGGCTAGTTTAAAACAGCCTTTCACTTTTCAAACCTCACATCACGTCTGTTTTCCCCGCCGCCGTGATGGGAGGAAGCGCAAGCCGTCACTTTTGAGGAAAACAACCGTGTTTGGGTATTGCACAACACCAACGGCAACACAACATCAACGCTTTTGCAATTGTGTACTTGTGCTGCTTGCTGATCTGTTCGGACACGAGGAGGAGGCGTTTGACAGGTTGGGGACCCTGACTGTGGGGAAGCGGACCCTCACAGTGGGACCCCCTTGGCCTTTCAGCTCACCAGACACACTTGCAGACACATTTCATGTCCCATTTGTTTAGTCTCATCAAGGCAATTGCTATCATCATTGCTCTGTTGTTACAGCAGCTCGCTCTCCCACTCCAGTGCTTATTATCTTCCAGCACAAGTCGTGTGATTTGTGTGTCGGAGGGTTGTCGGTGCCTGGGGATTGTTGTGAGCACTGTAATGTCTTCTGCAACCTTTTGGCATTTATTGCACCGCTGACCTGCTCGCATTGAATGCGCCACATCCAGCTGTGAGGAACCTCGTAACTCAAGGCTTGACAATTCCCCTTCCAGCTCGTAAGTGTGCAATAGCCTCCTTACAAACAATGCGCTCTCTGAAGTAATTTGCCGGCAGGCTGTGGGATTTATCTGTGTTGGGATCTGATATGAATTGATTCATAAAGAGGCCAGGCTGCTCAGATAACTCACTTAGCCCCCCATCAGCTCATAACATCCCCCGTTAACATCAATTTCCTCTCACCGGCTTGAATGGAAAGGACTGGGAGTGCCTTAGGAAGGAGTTGCACTTAAATGTTTAATGAGATTGTTGCACAACCTATCAGCTTGATCAGGGAAATCTGAGTAATGGGAGTTTCATACCAAAACTCAAAAATTGCATTTTTGCAGCCTAGGGTTCTGGATTGTTTTGTCCCGGAGGGTTTAAAGATAAACATGTCATATTTGAATTTATTGCATACTATGTTTTTGTTTTACTGTTTGTTTGATCGTGATCAAATCATTGTCCATAAAGTAAAAAACAATTGTACATTTTTAGATTTATAGTTTTGCAATAACTTTGCTGCATTTTCCTGTGTGTCATTGAAATGAGCAGCTGGATTTTGCCCTTCTGGTTAATATATTTTTTTGTGGAAATGGAGATGCTGTGATATTTATTCAGCTGCAGTGGAGACATTTCCATTGTTTTTTTTTTTTTTTTTTTTTTTGCTCATGACAATAGAGCTTGTTTTTCTGTAGCTCTTTAACACATCTACCACCTAAACAAATCTTCATTTTATTTCCGCATGTAAAGAGCCTTTTCCCTGCCGTCGGCCTTCTGCCTAATAATCTGCTCATCTTTTTTCCCCCTTCTTATTATTTGAACTGTACTGCAGAAAGGCTGCAGGGCCATTTCTGATCAGAATCGTAGTGAGCAGTTTAGCTCTGATGTGCCGATGATTTCTATTGTAGCATCTGTCAGAGAAGAGCTCAATCAGACAGATCTATTATCTGCCGGCCGCTTTAAGCCGCAGAGTGATAAAGCTTTTAGTGGGGTGTCCTTGGTTTTCAATGATGCTCACTAGACAAGGATCTTTTGTAATACTGTGCAGTGTCACTTTTTCATCCAGTTTTCTTTTTGAAAAAAAACGTGATGCTTTTTGTATTTTGTTCCCCTGAGGGAGAAGGAGAACAACGATGCGGTGGCGCCCAGGCTTCGCCTCATGAACATATGATCGCTAGATGATGGTGTCAGCAACGGTTTTGATTAACAGAGTATGTCGTTCATTGTCGTGAGACATCTTTTAATGATTTAATGCGTTATTTGAGAGAATGCCATATTTAGTGGTGCATTTGGTTAAGAGAATTCCTCAACCTGGTGTCGCCGATCTTGCAGCTAGTAAGTTTAAGGTTGGGCATTTTGTGATATGATTTGTTTATGATTTGATAGATTATGTATTCTATCTCAACTTGCATAAATTATTGAGCACACAGACTCACAAATAATTAATTTATTTTTTTGGCATTTTCATGCAGAAGATTTTTACTTTGCAATTGTGTTTGCTGCAGTTTACAAATGTGCTTTGAATTTGAAGATGTAATGTTTGCCAAATCTTCACAAATTCCCATCTCTCTCTCTCTCTCTCTCTCTCTCTCTCTCTCTCTTCATAGTCTCGTTGACTTGTCTCGACTAGTGTTGCCAAGAGATTTGATCTTTCTGTTCAAAGTTGGCACAGAGATTGTGCATTGTAAAATCTTTATGGTTCACTATTCCCCTCTGGAGCAGAACCGAGCAAACGCGGAAGAGTTTCAGTTGCTCCTGAAGCAGTGAAGTTAAAGAGGTTTTGCTCACAAGTGTCACACAGAAGATTTAAACGTATGTAAAAGATGTTCAGCTGACTCTTTTTGACAAAGTCTTTGACCAGGAGAAAGAAAGCCGTACTGCATGAGCATGTCTTTTCCTGATTTTCTTTACTAATATTGTTCTGTTTTGTTTTGCCATTAAAAAATTGCTGCATTCTCTGCAGTTTGTTTACCTTTTGGAGTTCCTGTTTCCATGTTTATATCATTCATAAACAAGACTCTTTGAGTTGAGCGTTCATACAAAATATGGCCATTCACATACTCATTCAAAGTATCAAATTCCAGAAACACCCAGACTATAATGGAGTTTATGCTAATACTTATACTAAACTTAATTTTGCAATACTAATACTTAAGCAAATGTTGTGCTCCGACAGTAACATTTATTTTCTACTTGTGTCTGTCTATCAATCTATCTGTCTGTCTGTCTGTCTCTCGGTCTGTCTATCAACCTTTATAGAATAATTTAAACCTACATCTCTCAATATGTAACGCCAATTTTGATATTTTGTATGATAAACCCAAGTAAATTGCAAGTTTAAATAATGCAAGCAATATCGATAAAATATCGATCCAATGCCACAGAGTAATCCATTAGTAAATAAGTGAATAAGAAAAGGTTTCATTTTTAAAAGGAATTAGGAGGCTTGGAGGAAATTCTAATCTTTTCATATGCAATCATTAATTTTTTTGGGCTGTAGTTATAGTTTCAGAACATGAGTTTCCTTGATAGATTGGGGCACTGCGCTGTTTTGTTAGCATTTACGTCTGTTGAGACTGTATTCATTTTCTTTATTGTGATGAGGCGAATGCTTTCAGACATGGCCAGCAGACTTTCTGAGGTTCCCTGCGAAGTCAATCTGAACTCGGCGTGAGAGTTTTGTCTGTTGCTTTTATACTGCAGTTAAAGAAAGATAGCATGTGACATTTGACTTTTGAGGGGAGACGCAGGCTTTGCAAAGAGCTGGGTGGGTGTGTGGGGGGGTTACCATCATCTCAGTAGCTGATCCCTGTTGGATAGCTGAGTCATTTTTAGCAGCAGAACCTCAAGTAACACTGCATACACTGCAACACAGGAAACACCTGTAGGGAAAATCCCTGTTTTATTGTTTCTCAATATTCACAAGCGCTGTTTCGCTGAGTCACTTGATAAGGTAACGAAGGGAATCCAACTGTATCGAAGATAAGAAAAACTTCTGGCAGAGTAACTACTGTGGGTGCCATGGAATCCATTGAGGGCTTCTCCGCCAAGCCACATGGTCAAGCTGCTAAAATTAGCGCAGCACTTGCTGCGTCTTAGAGAGAAGACTGTGAGTGAACTGAAGCTAACTGAATTAAAAACACAAATTAAAATCAAGTTTAATCTACCTTTTAAAGCCTCTTTTGTGTAGCAGACAACTTCATATCAACCATACAAGCTCGAACTGTAACAGTTTACTGTGGCCGGTGGGCAAGCAGGAAGGCAGAGGTGGCTACGAAACTAAGATATCTGTGAGGGAGAAAAAGAGATAAAACTTAGAGTCTGGCTCACTACTGTCTGTCTTTTAGTATTTTAACCAGGGAGAGAGTGAAAATTAGGGTCCACAAACTTTGGGGTCTCCAGAGACCAGCTTCAATAATAATAAACGTATTAGCATGGCCAGTGAACAGTACATTACATTATTAAGTCTTTGTGTGAATTACAATTTCCAGGACTTAATCCAGTGTAAACTAAGAAATTTTCAAAGTTGCATTCCCAATGAAATAACTCTCTGAAACTAGGGTCCGTCTCTTTCAAATTGGACAATGAGAAATGTGTCAGATGGACCGCATTTCAATATTATTAAATTGATTACGTCAAACAGTTAATGTTTCTATGCTCATAGAATGACGCTCAATAATATGCAGCCTCAAAGGATTTAAGCTTAGAAATGACGTGTGGTTTCACATTTTGCCGGGTTGCTTTTGAAGAACCAGTGGCTGACAGGTTCGTATCTGATGGATCTTTTGACTTGTAAACACTTCCTTCAGGTAGTGAGCGGGGCTCTCGGGTTACTGTACAGTCAGTGACAGGACAGTTTTCACAGACGGTGTCAGGCGGGTTCTAGTAGCAGAGGTTTGTTGCACACTGCTGCTAATGCCAAAACAAGAAACTCCAGGAAGTGTTTCTGTCAGGGATCCACTGAAAGAGAAGCTGGGAAAAGAAGTCGAACGGTACGCCTGCATTTCTTTGCTTTGGCACTTTTGCCTAGTGACAGCTCTCTTATTCACTTTCACATCCCAGCCTCATTAAAGCAGATACACACCCTCTCCTCACTTCCATCACGATAAAACAGCCATACTCTCACTCCAACCACTGTGTCCTCTTACCTTCAACACTCTAGTCAAGCACTCTACTATTCATGCTATTTTGGCCCTGGACAGAATGTAGATGGAGGTTTTTTCTTCAGGCGATACACAGTCAGCCCTGTGGCTCGCTAGCATTAGGAGGTTAGTCCATCTGTTCAGGTTGGAGGGGTGGAGTAGTGTCTCACATCGTCCTCTGTCATTTAGAAATGGATAACAAGAGTCGCTGCAGTGTGAAAGAAAAATGGTGAGGCTCCTCCCTGGAGGGATTTTATTTATTTAATTATTTACTTTCAAACACACAAAGTACATGAATATAATAAAACATAAGTGTATTTTGCCCATTACTGTTATGAGCTGCAGTTAATCAATTAATTGATTGATTAATTGCTTGAAAAAACGTATCAGCGTGTGGTGCATTTTAACTACAAAATTCATAAATTCACATTATTAAATTTAAAATACTATATTTTAAAATACCAACACTGTTTACCAAATTTTATTAATAGATTTGCAATAAAACAAAGCACAGAATCAAAATTTGCCAAACAGCCAAGCTTACTCACATTTACAGTTAAAATCTAGGCAACAGAGCAAAACACAAAACAGGATTTGACCTACCAGCATCATATTAAGACATTTTCTTAGTATGAAAAGTCACATTTTTTTTTTATTTAATTCAAATTATAGTAGCTTAACGAAAGATGGCTAGGTGGATCATTTCATAAGCCCGACTTAAAATCCATGTAAACGGACAATTGGATTAAACATGTCCGCACCAAATTTGGACTCACCAAACAGTTCTGCTGCCACGCGTTATAAACCAGTCGTTATAGATTAATTGTAGCAACACTTTATAATTTTCCTCAATGTTGATTTTCCTCGTGATTCCTCAGTTCACTACTGTTGTTTTATTTCACAAAGTAATTTGCTTCATAAACAATAGGCCAAAAGATGCCCGTTTGCAAACTTAGTTGCCAATTACGGTGCTCATCTTCACTTTATCACAGTTGTGGTTACCTACAAATTTGAAAACTGAGATTGCGACACAGGCTGATTGGAAGTTTGTCCAAACACATGAACAAATCTTTTCCATAAGCATGTGGTCATCACTTCACACAGTGAAAGCGTTGCTGCGTGAGCTGGAAACTAGAAGGATTTTCCATTTTCCTTTTCCAATATTTTATATCTGTCAGGTTTGTGTCATGACTTGGAATGATCAATTCCACCCATGTGCAGTGAACAACCCTTCTAGACTTGTGCTTTTGTTTTTTTACCGCTAAATTTGTCAGAAATCCTTGGAATCTCGTGTTGGACATTGCACTCAGCCTGTGGGAAACTGTCAACCTGTCTTTTTTCTCTTGGCGACAAGCTTTATGTGATGACGGCACTGTGTTGCATCACTGCGTCCTTTTCGTGCTGAGTTATTAATGTACGAATTGGATTCCATCCATCCATTTTCTTTGTCTGTGGAAGAGTTCATTGCACATCTGTGTGCAGTGCTAAGTTGTAAAGATATTATTGGAGTTTATTAACCAGATTTACATTAAACTGGAAAAAAAAAGTTTTTTGGTTCAAGATCAATTCATCCATCAATTACTGACTAAAGCAACCAAGTTTCCACTGCACAAGATTTTAAGATCATTATAGTAATTTGTTTCCCATCATTTTGTCCACAGCCAAATTTAAGATGCATTTGAATGTGTGAATGCACTAAAACGGCAAAGAGGTTGTGATGGATGGATGGATGGCTGGATGGATATGTGTATGGAGGGATGGATAGCTGGATGGATGAATATGTTTGGAGGTATGGAGGGATAGACAGATATGTAGATGGATAGATGGATGAAGGGATTCACACATACATACATACATACATACATATATATAGACAGACAGACAGACAGACAGACACAAGACTTTCAGACAGACAAATTTTACACAGGAAAAGACCCAACTGTTTAACACTTTTCAACTAATCTGTTATTTTTTTTTCCAAAGGTGTATTTTCCTGGATGAACACACTTCACATGAGCGGCTATTCATCTCCAAACGTTAGATTAGCAGCCAGCTATGCGATCCAGTATCGAATATGTGTGGCGGTTTGAACGGTTTTGAGAGTTGTGGGAGTGTGTGTGTGTGTGTGTGTGTGTGTGTATGTGAGTGAGTGTGTGTGCTAGTTTAAGCCTTTAGCCTGAGGCACTTGATGGTTCATGCTGGCCTGCGAATGACATAAGCGGTGTGGCAGTCCCAGCCCCTAATGACCCTATTCTTCCTCCACTAATGCTGCTCCAACCTGGGCATTCTATGACTTCTCTTTACAATACATGGCGTTACTTTAGTACGCGTTGATTTAGAGCGTGTGAAAGCATCTTGCCAACACACATTATGGAGCGTATAAACAGATGAGTGCAAATCCGTTTCACACATAATGAAACCTATACCTCATTTTACCCTTCTGGTACCCTGTAATGACTGTAAGATATTCTGAGAACATTGGTCCATTGAAAATGTGTCCAAAATGTGGATTTAATCCTGGTGAATGATTTAAACCTGATATTAGAGGCTCTTTTAAAAGGCTTCACCAATTTTCAATTCAAATGATGCATGCAAATTATTTCTAAGGAAAGAAGATTAGGTTCTGCTCTGTAAAATACAATTTTGTGTGTGTGTGTGTGTGTGTGTCTGTGTGTGCGCGCACGTCTGTGCATGTTTATTTTGTGTTTTGTTACTGCCATAAAGGCAACTCACATTTTTAAGGGCTTTTTTGGCTTCACTGTGGTTGTAATTGACTCATATATATATATATATATATAATATATATATATATATATAATGTATATATGTCCACTAGACTCAAGATGTTGAATCTATCTACTTGTCTACTAATTCATGTCATTAGTTGGTTCTCTTGAGTAAAGAACAGGTAAAAAAAAAAATAAAGAAGACCTTAACCGCACATCTACAACACCAATGGGCTTTTTGCGCAATCATTTTTAACATTTTACAATTTTTGTAATTAACTCAAGGCAAAATGAATTAATTCCATATTAGTTTTATTTATGAGCCATTTATTTATGAACATTTATAGCTGTATTTTCCATAAATAAAAATCTTTTTGCATTACGCAAAAACAGTGCACATTTATGTAGACTCCCAGTGAGTTGTGCTTTGTGGTTTTATTTACCAGGGATTAAATATAAGTGTAGGGACTTATTCTTTTAAGCATTCATAAAGTAATTTCTCGAGTCTCACATTTCTTTCTTTTATTTGTTTTTAATGCGTAAATACAGTTATTGATTATTATATTACATTTTTGAAATTTCATTATTGGAAACTGCTTGGTTGTACTTATGTAATCACCATTTGCGTGACATTTTTTGTCAACAAAAATGTCAAAATCTGTCTAGGTGCCATTTTTATTTGAGTCCTAGCAGACAGATGTGAACTTGGATTTTCCATTATATGACTTTTGATGAACAGGTACTGACTTGTCTGTGTATATTTTACCATGTATATACTAATTTGCAGTTTAAACCTTGACAATCAAGGTAATATACAGTGAGCTTTAATATATTTGTACATGCATACCGGAAATACTTAAATGACGGCAATTCTGATTCCTATTGATTGAACAACCTCATGCGTGTGTGGTGTTGTCATGGCAGCGAGTTGTTGGGGGAGGGTGGGATGTTTTTTTTTTTTGTTTTTTTTTTGTTTTTTTACTACACATCCAGAGAAACAACTTGTGATGTAAATGTACTGAACAGGTATGGGGAAAAAAGTTTAGGATCTGCTCAAATGATCTTGAAATCATTGCTTAAAGTGACATTTTTAAATCAAATTATAATACATTTTAGTTATTTTTATGTGACTCCTGTATACACTTTACTTTCATATAATGAGAATTAGGTTCAATTTTTCTAATTATGATAATTTTAAATGCGTATTTACACCAATTTTAGAAGCTTTTTTGTAGGGAAATGGTGCAGTGTAAGTTCACCAGTAGAGCTGATCTCAGGTCAGCATGCGGAACAATCCGGATACGTGACCAATCATAGGACGAAGAGATGGAAAGCACATGTGTGTTTTTGAGAAAAGCACGCAAACATGAGGAGATCAGGAACTCGGTTCTTGCTCACTGCGAGAACACAATGTGACTTCCAGAAGAATAATTATACAACAATTCTAAACAGGGTTACAATAGGACACATTAGAATAATGAATAATTAATGGTGTTAGCGTGGATGTTGTTTTTAAGAGAATCAAATGCTGAATAAACATGAAGATTATGAAAAGCGGTGATAATGCAAGAACAGAGCTTTGGAAAGTGGCATTGGTATTAAACCTGCGCTTTTCAACTTTTTTTTTTTTTTTATTATTTTATTTATCTATTACAGTATATTTAACTAAATATCTTTCAGTCTTTATTATAAAATCTATTCAATTTTAATAGTAATTTCCGGAAAATAGAAAGAAAGAAAGAAAGAAAGCAATCAAACCATCTCTACAAAAATCTTTACTAATTATCTTCAAAAAACCTGAAGAATTATTCAGCGTCTTCCCTCAGTACTTCTGCGCTCCTTTATCGGTTTCGCTGTAGATCAAGGCAGCTCAAATGTTTTTGATTGTGTCGTGAGTTTCGGCACACCATGGTGACTTTGAGAAGAACATCTGGAACTGTCCTGCCTTGCCTGGTTTCGTGAAAACAGTAAGCGATTGTTATCAGAAGAATTTGCTCAGCTCGTCTGCATACTTGTTGTTGGAATGCCTTCTGGTTTCCTCAAGCCCCAACATGACCGAAAAGATTCGATCATTCATTCACGTCTTTCTGTCTTGGTATGTTTTCGCTGATCTATTAGAACATGAGGAATCCTCACACAACGTCAGTCTGCATGGATTTTCTATCCACTGCGTTTTTTTGATGCACCAATTCCTTGATTGATGACGATTTGGGACTTCTTATGGGTACATATTTCTCATCGCCTCATGGCAACTGTTCATGTTGTCTAAAAATGACAAATGTCCAAAATATTTCTGAAGTGGTCAATAGTTCGACAGTTCACTTAAGGTCATGTTCTCCACCACTGTTCTCGTTTGAGAATCTGGCTTTATCTGTACTTTTGTGTAATAATGATGATCTAACGATCTGACTTTTGTTTTCTATTGTGTTGTTGAAACCTAAAGAATACTCAGAAACATGATTCAACAATACTACTAATGATGTTAGATTAATTAAACGTTTTCAGTTTATCTGAAAACAAGGTTGTCTAAACCAGTAATGCTCATCTCTTGAAATATGGAGCCAAATTGTACTTGGCTGTGAATTTTGCTGACCACTTGAATATTTATAATCAGTAGTTTCAGACAAATTAGAAAATAATTCGACAATTTAGACTTTTTTTTTTTTTTTTTTTTAAATGTAATGAAAAATCTCTACCCGAGCAGTGGTGTGTTTCATTATTTGACAATAGTGTTTCATTTATTTTTTTATTCATCATCTCGGATTTAAAATTGTACAAATGTTACTGTACAGTCCTTATTCCAAATGAACTAAAATCAGTAAATTAGTATTCAGAATATAAATATTGAAATCTAACTGTGTTCCATGTGTAGCACCTTTGCAAGCCGGATAGGAAGTTGATTGGTCTCAGAGTCGAAAATGGAAATGAATGTTCGGCTTCAGCCATTCCTGATGGAGATGATTTCTAGTTTTATACTTCTTCCACGTTCTTATCTGCAATAATCAGCTTGGCATGTTTGTTGAATGTACCCCGATTGGGGGAAAAAGTTCTTCAAAATTGGAAAAAATATTATTTTGATTGTGAACTAAAAATGTCAATCTGATTTTATTTTGTCCATAATCGACAATTCAAATTAAAACTTAACTAAAACGTATGTCACTAAACAAGAAGTTTGTCCCTGCTGAAATCAGGTGATGGAACAGCTTTCTGTATATTGCCTAAACGATTAAATGCTTCATATTTGACGTGCGTTGTGTTTCGAGCAGCAAACCGAACACAAGCGATTGGTTGTCCCATGGTTAAATAGCTGTGTGACATTGACTAGATTAAACACTTTGGTAGAGGAATTTGTTGTAAAAACCTGTTGTATTTGTTCAATTGAAAAAAGAGTGTTGTAAATGTATTTACTGCAATATTCAACTCTACTGGTTAGTTTGACCTGGAGCCTCTGGAGGAACCCTGCTCTCTACACTCTCACACATGACCTCAGTGAAACACAGTTCTTCAAATTGACGTCCAAACGGCCCTGCTGCTATTTTGTAAAGGAGAGCCCAAACAAGCCTGTATTTGTGTAGAGGGAAACCGCTCCAGCCCCTGACAGCATACGTGTGGAATGCTGAAGAACGTCCATTAGTGCTGAGCTGAGCTGGGCTGAGGAACCTTTGGAATTTCATCGATTGTCCAATGATTTTATTTCAAAATGTATACTTTTTCATAGTATGATGATTGAAATCATGAAAGTGGGTAAATGGTCATGTGGTTAAATGTGGAGGGCAGTTCTGAGACCTGCTTCTCTGCTTGGGTCGTTTGTTTGGAAGCCATGGGTGTGGTGACCAGCGTAGTCCTCATGAGGCAAACACAAGCCGACAACCTTTAACACAAGGATTTTGTTATACAGTTAGAATGAGGTTCGTTGTAAAGACACAAAGTGTTGCAAATCAAAAACAGTTGTTTAAGTCATTGGGCATGTTGAAATATTACAAACATTTTCTGGTAAATAGGAGGAACTCGGTTGTTTAAAAGTCATACCTAAGTAAGTCAAACAAAAGTTAAATAGTTTTCAGCAATTATTTTTTACTTCATGAAACTAAGATTATGTCACAAATGCTTCAAATAGCGGTTGGGAAACGTTCTGGACTCTTTCATCCGTCCAATCATCCCACCATTTTCTGAACAGAGTCACGCAGAAGCATGAAAATCAAAATAAAACTAGCAAAGAAGACTTTGTTCAGTTTTCTCATTGAGAAATCACTGTTCTCACTGTTTTGTCATTTTTGGTTCTAAGCAGATCTTTTTGTTGTTTGAGTGAAGGTCTGTGTTGGGAAGTGGGTTCAAAAAAAAAATGCCATAAGCAATCGTGAAGGGGATAAATACTCTGAGCAGACACGCTAATATTAAGATGCAGATACAAAACATTTCATTTCACTCATTCCCTCTATTTTAATCAGAAAAATTGAAATGTCTGGTCTATAATGTACAGTTTGAGTGAATATCTGGCCCATATCAATGTTTGATTAGCGATTTGTTTGTTAGATTTTTTTTGTGAATTATGCTCTTCAACACATTGATGTTTTTTGTATTCAATTTGAGTGAAACATTGATTTATAAGTTATAATTGTTGATGTTTAACTGAATCATTAAAAAAACTATTTATAAAATTAATAAAAGAGTACAATTTTAATATGGCTCCTATTGGTCATCCTGTCAGACCCACTCACTTTCTTGTTCTTTCACTGGTAGTAAAGTGCTTTATATATGAAATACGTTGTTGTTGTTGTTGTACCATATATATAAAATCTATGTAATTGCAGAAAAGCTGTATTTCTCTCGCAGCAATGTGTAGGTTTGCTTCAATCTTGAGCATGAAGTAATTCAAGACCTTCATAACCTCAGACGGCTATATGACTCCATCACTGCTCCGTAAATACAGAGACAGACACGTACAGTATTGTACGTATTTATACTGCGCTGATTAGCAGCTGATTGGCTGCTGTTATTGTTCATTACACCTCTAGATGTGTGAGCAGGTGCGCAGGCCTGCGACTGTGCCTGCTTTCTTCATTAAATCACATGAGGGATTGAGTTCTTGAAAAGAACCTGCTGTTCAAGCCATGCCTGTGTTTTGATACGCACACACACACACACACACACACACACACACACACACGCACATACGTGTCCGGCATGAATAACACCGCAGTAAAATGCAGAACCATGCTTGAGATTGCATCAGCCTCGCATGTGTTCACAGTTCAGTTCCTGTGACATTTATTATGTGTGAAACCTGAACAAAGTTGCATTTTTATTTCGTAAAAGCCCCTCCGACACATGGGCTTTTGTTTGGACCACTAATGAAAGACTGTACATCACTAATGCCCTGCAAAATGATTGGGCGCACGTCCATGGCTTAAAAGAAATTGCTTGAGGTTTATTTGCAGACTTTTTTTATTTTGAGCTTCAGGCTTCTGGATCCAGGGGGCTCCTTATAGAGTTTGTTGACGCTGAAGATTTCAGGGTGATTATCCACAGATAATTAAATGACTTGGCAAGGAGTGAATAGAGCTGTTGTGTGACGCTCTGCCCAAGAAAGCTGCTCTCGTATTAAAAAGTAGTTTGAAAGGCTGAAACCCTCATTATTTTTTTTATTCTACATATAACGGTGCCTTAGTTCATGAACTTTTTTAGGGAGTTGACTCTGGTTGTAACCAGAAAGCCCTATTTTTATTAAATAAATTTTGTTGAATTAAATGTATTGTTTTTTGACAGGGGCGTAGACATTTTTGGAATATAAATATGGACCAAAACAGACTGAAGATTATTCCAGAATAAATCGATTTAAAACTGAAATAAATCAAAATGGTTCTCAATAAAAATACATATCTTGATGTCAAAACAATACAAGAAGTGAAATATATATAAAATAAAAAAGGTAATGTTCCAATTAGAATTTATACAAAAGAAAGGTAGCTGGAGCACTGCATGATGGGATTTGTATTTTGTGTTCTCAGCACTTTGTGCCACCGTTAATATAAATAATAACAGCTTCATACTCAACCATTCAACTATTCTTGCAGGTCGGGTGTAATTTTATACAACGGGATGACACATATATTTATTTGACATTTGACTAAGGCTCGGACTACAGAGCAAGCAACAATGTGATAGTGGCTACAAGTTTCTACTGGCATTCTACCATTACAAAGACCTTCTGATGGTGGTTCTAGGGGCTAACATCTTTCTCCTGTATGGCCACTCCATCCCTCCAACATTTGACGTAGGAGTGTCCCCAACACTTTCCCAACGTTCCAGAGTGACTCCGTCTTCCAGGGCACACAGATTTGGTCAGATTTAATTTCAATACAATTCATTCCATTTTTAATTTATTTTTTGTTGAGTTTTTGTTCGAACCATAGTAACTCTAAACCCTACCTGTTCCTTGATTTGAGAATGATGCTTCTGAGATGCATCCTGGAACATCCTTTGGACAGCATTAAGGAGGTGTTGCGAGAGAGAGCAGTAATAGAACTTCACCGTGTACTCAAGGACCGTGGTGTTACCTCAAGTGTCCACAGACTCCGGTGTGGTAAGATGTAGGTAGGCACTTATTGTGTATCATGTAATCAATATCTACACACTGAGATTTGTTTTCAGCCGCCTTGGTAATCAATAAGAGCGCTTTGCTGCTATAAAGCTTCATCAGCTTTTCAATAGTGAAGGAGTGTTGCGTGTTTATAAACTAATCTGCTTACCATTTCAACAGTTTCATTAAGAAGATCGCCTGTGATGATGGCTTTTGAGCTCTATTGGGAGACTTTTGAGCTCTATTGGGAGACTCTTTGGAGACTATTGGATACGCAAAACCACTTTTCTGAGTGGAAAATTTCAGTTGTCAGTGAGATCTAAAAGAGCAATTGAAAAAATGATATGAGATGTGTCTTGTTTTTTGCCAGTTGGACTTTTTCTGTTATTCTGTTCATATATTTTGTTCATTTATAATGCAGTATATGACCAGAAAACCAGCATGTACCAATCTTTTGTTCCTACTGTGTGGTGTAGGTTGGTTTTTCTTCATCTTGACCAACACTGATAGGGTTAAATGCCTCTGGGTTTTATGGTTTGTACTCCATCACACCTACACACCTACACTCTTGGTAACGTAAGAGAGGAGAGCCACAAGCAGAGACCACTGCGGGGGCCAATCATTTGAGACCTTGCAAACAAGCTATTTTTTGGTTCTGGCCAGACCAAAAACAAATTAATGCTGTACTTGAGAATGCACATTCTTTCTTAAAATTGTGGGTTTGTGAGTACTGCGCTGTATTATTATGGTCTTTGACGTTTATTGCTTTTGGTTTTAATAGAGGAAGCCAGCATCTTGCTTTGAAATGACTTGGATTGCTTCATGGTTCTCCTAAATCTTTTAGATGAAGCTTCACTAATGTCTTCTTCTAGTACTATGGTTTTCTTCCTTGGAGCACATATTTAGTTGAAACTTGAGACTCATTGTGACGATTGCGATTGGTTTATTTGGCCTTTATTTGGTCAATCTTAAGTACTCGCCACCCGTTTAAGTACGCACAAATCTTGTGTATGTTTGTTTTCTGTTCATTCTGTTGCTTGCGTTAAGTTTTTTTGGAATTCAGGCCTGCAAATTGGTCTTCATAATCGTATTATGAAATAGGAAATAGGATGTAATTTTGAGAAAGCTTTGTGTGATTGCGATTCCCTGCTCTACAGTAAAGAAAAAGAAATTACTTTTCTCGTTTTTTTCTCCCATCTCTGAACAATGTGGATGCAGCCACAAGTTTGTAGATGTCTGTTCAGGTCAGACATGTTTATGTTTGTGTACTAGTATCTTAATGTAATCATTTTAGTCGCTTTAGATAAAAGCGTCTGCCAAATGACTGTAAAGTAATGTCACGTACGATGCTGTGTATGATTTTACTGTTGTTAGATGGTTATAGTTAGTAGCCTTATTTTGTATTATTTTGATACTCACAAATAATTGCATTGTTATGTTAAAAAATTATCAGGTTAGTCGTATTATATACACTTTAAGCACATTTGTTCTTTAGAAGTGCTGCTTTATGTTTTAGTGTAATGAAGAACTGATTCTAAATATGTAATTTGAATTTTACGCATTCAAGAGTTTAACATTCAACAGTTGCATGTGAGTATATGTTTGTATTGTGTAAGATAGAATTTTTTTTCTGTGTGTGTGTGTGCGTGTGTGTGTGTGTTTTGATTGTGAAGAGTTGGACGTGTGGAACAATGATTGCAGGTTCGTATCCTAGACCAATATGTACACGTTTGTACAAAGTTTGTCAAATATATGTACAGGGTGTGTAATTCTAATAGAGTAAAAGTGTATAGGTTTGGATAGTGGTATTGTTAGTGTGTGTGCAGGAGTTTTGTGTGCTCAAATGTATAAAAAGATACTTGTGTAAAGAGGGTGTAAAAACAAAATGGCTAAAATAAGTGTTGTGTATACAAATATGTATTTATTTGTATCTACATTTTATAAATAGGTATCAATAGAATTTAATTGATGATTGAATGAAATTGAATACAATTGAATTTTATGATTGAAAAGTGTTGATTAATAAGTTGTTAAATCCCAGGATTCATTTGTCATTAAAATGGAAAAAATATATACATATTATATAATAAATTAAGTCTAATAATAAATGTCAACTTTAAAAATAAAACTCTTGCATTTAATAGATTTCAAATTCATCAATGCTGCACATGTAAATATAGCCGGACGTTATTCACATTTATCCATGCGTCTCCAGTCATCGCTCTCGCTGAGTTTCTGCCTCGGCTCTATTGAGCGACATTGAGCCTGGGTTTCGTGTGACGCACATCAAACAGGATGTGCTGGTGCAAAGAGATCATGTAAATGTCCGTGTCAGGCATCTTCTGATTTGTCACACATGATCTTTCCTTGCTGCAAATGAACTGTTTTGATTCATGAGCAGTCACCTCCACAGCTCATTTCTTTAATGTGTCTTCCTCGCTCCTCACCATGCAGGGTCCTGTGCCTCGGACAGGGCTGCCAATATCCTCAGAGATGACATAGTTGTCCCTAGATGCAATTCCTCAGCCAAGCAATCCAGTGCTGCTGATTGAATGGCCACGCTGGGGAGTTATGCATTTCATACTGCCTCAATCTTCAGTCTGTAGTGGATCATTAAGAGAAAGAGCTGGATATGTAATGGCATTCTGTGAATTTTGGCAGCGGCTTTAGGCCCAAGCGGAGGGAGAATAAGATGCTGGCTGTGTGCTTGAGAGCCAGAGAAGTGGAGATTGATGCCGACGTGTCTGTCTGCATCGATTAAACACCACAGGGACCTGAACTTAAAAGAACTCGGCCTGTGCTTTAGTATGCTGTCTTTTAAATTTACTCCGGTGTACATTCAGTTCCAAGACCACACAGATATCCCACCTCTGTGTGAGTCAAGTGATACCTCGATTTGGGTTTTACACCAGGAATTGATGAATCGTGTTTTAGGCAAGTTGAAACTAGGCAAATATTCTGTGAGCTTTTCTGGGCGAAATGTTTGAATTTCTCAGCTTCTTCAGTTGAGAAGGAATTAAACCATGTGCAAAAATTCATTCAGTTTGCGGTCTAAAAATGTC
The DNA here is from genome assembly GCA_017309775.1 of Paedocypris sp. Pulau Singkep. NCBI lineage: Eukaryota > Metazoa > Chordata > Actinopteri > Cypriniformes > Paedocypris > Paedocypris sp. Pulau Singkep. The sequence goes on from MU204179.1 coordinate 4,569,474, forward strand.
ACAAGGCCTTGTGTTTGCATTTACACCAAAATTTTCCTAGCTAGTATGTATAAAAAGTATAAAAGGGGTTTTGTAAGAATAGATGAGTGTTTGTTTATTTATCTATTTACTTATTTTTTCCTTTTATATTGCCTTTGGGTTTTGCTGCATTTTTTGTAAACTGGGATGTGTATATATGCGTATATATAAAACTTTTAGGTCTTGATTAGTAGATAATTTCGGAGGTGGTGGTCTCGGCTTCCTTATGAATTTCATAGAAAATGCCAGAATCCTAGAATCTCATTCATTTGCAAGAGCCAAGGCCTGAGTTTCAGTTTGGCCTTGGTCGATTTTCTGGTGCTCTGCTGAAAGAAGACATTTTGAATAATTCTTGAATTGGCTTTTCAGTAATAGCAAAACCTAATTTTTATCAGATTTAATTCAACATTGGTTTGGAAGACAGATCGCAGTAACATTGTTTTAAATTAGCTAAAAAGCTTGAACTAATTAAAGACAACAGCCTTGAGTTCTTTCACAGAGCAAGATGTCTTCCTTTCGTTTCAACACACCTTGGAAATAGCACTAAAAGTTTTTAGTTAGTAATTCTCTTAATTTTAAATTAGGTTTTAGGTTTCCAAGAATTAGGTTGGACTTGCAATATCAAGTTTGCAGGTTCAATCCCAGATAAATAAATACCTAAACCTAAACTCAGACAGCTTGGCTTTAAACTACCCACTGCTCCGGTTTATGTGTGTTCACTTCACTGGATGGGTTAAATGAAGGGTACTGTAAATTTCTCCACAGTTGGGAAATTAAAGGTTTTACTTCTGCTTTAGCGCTAAATAGATTATCAAATCAAATATAATCAAATTAGCACATTATAAAAGCTAATTTTTTTTTAAACTTTTTTTTTTTGGTGTTGCTCTTTTCCAATCTAATCTAATCAAATCTATTACATGGTGTCTCAATCTGGTGTCTCAGTGGTTTGTTAGTCAAAGACTCGTCTGGTTTTGTCGTTTGATTGTGAACAGAATCAACTTCAGAATTGTTCACAGCAATTGAGATCAATGAATCTTCTGATTTTCATTAGGAACTAAGGGAAATTAAGTGGAGAGCTCTGTTGGTCTTACCATTCAGATCAACCTGAACATTGTGTTATTTCTTTGAAGTTTTTTTAAACATGTTTCTAAAGAACAAAAATTCTTGAGAAATATCTTTAGAAAGCAGTGATAATTCTTGGCTCTCATTCCGTTAACTCATTCTATCTTCTGTCACATTCCTGCAGTTGCAAGATTTTTGGCTGCATGCCAAAATGACTTGGCTTTTTGCCCTTTGACTCCTGGCAAATACTCTGTCTCACTGCATGTTTAAACATGTGGAAGGGTAATTTATGGCTAAAACTATAAAATTAATTGCAGTTTTGAGAGTGGCTAACATTTCATTGCAGAAAATTAGCAATGAAATATAGAAACAAGCAGATTCACAGATTTGAGCAATAAATATTGCGACAAACAGAGTTCTACTGCATAAAGTTGTGCATTATTTTGACTCCACTGCATCCTATGGGGTTTTTAGCATTCAGCAATACTACGTCATCCTGCCAAAAGACTGCAGGGCCCCTGCCTGCCTATCCAATGACCCCCAGTGTTATATTTGCTCACTAGCTCCATGTCATGATCTGTAACCTCACAGTTTGCACTGGCTAGTAACCCTGTAGTGTTGTGCATTTGGTAGTCAAGAAGAAACTCTTACGCTGTTCAGTCCCAGCACTTGGTTGCCTGTTATAGGTGGCCCGTTGCATTAGAGGGTAATTTGAACCGTGGTTGGTATTTGTCAGGATTGCGGGATGGCCAAATCCAGCAATGAACTCTGAACCAAAGGATTGGATGTCCCTCTCTGCATACGTGAAGGACTGCACTCAGACAAGCAGAAGCTTGCGCAAAGTGTTTATCAGAGGACACCAGTCATCAGTATTTATAGTGCACAATTTGAGGAAGGTCCCAGCAAGAGCGCTTGGTCAGCTGGGTGGATCCTTTTATTTAGCCTTGAGCATATTTGAGAACTGAAATGGGAGTTAAAGAATGAGAGTAATTATCACAGCACTGTCTGTTGCAGTCCCTGACATTAATAGCCTTTAGGAACCCTAAAGACATAAAACTGGGCCTAATTCAGTCCTGTAAAGCCAACTTGGGCATTGGACCCAAGCAGACTGTAGGCCACGTCTGGCCCTTTGGTTCTTTTCCTGTAAAAAGACAGACCACTGTCAAGCCAAAAGCCAACATGCTAATAAATGCCAAGTCCAGTTGCGCTTCCAATGCAGTGAATGTGTTGAAACACCAATTAGCATTGCAAATGGAGAATTGATTCAGAACCAGACTCTCGTAGTCTAGTAGACCAAGAGTTTTCAAAATGCTACACTGAAACCAATGACAATGAACGCCTGTTTTGTGTGCGAACAAAGAGATGCCCAAGAATTATTTTAACCTAAGTTGGAATAATGAAGTCAATGAGTCCATGTTTCCACAAAAGTCCATGTTTTCTCCAATGTGGACGATAATGCCGTATGAGGAGAGCATCAGGACAAGTCAAAACAACCATTTTGATAATTTTCATGAAATTGCATGTTAATCTGTTAAAAGCTCATATTAGCATCTCCAGCACATCCATATGGCATGTGTCCCATTCCACCACATTCCAGAGGTGCTCTATTGGATTGATAGTGATCTGGTAACTGGGGAGACAGTTTTGAGTAGTTGGTTCGAGAAACCAGTCTAAGATTTTTTTGGCATGGTGCGTTATCCTGATGGACGTAGCCGTCAGACGATGTAGTCATTAAGAGATTGACTTACATAGACTGTGGTGTTGACACAATGCTCAATTGGTACTAATGAGTCCTGAAAATGTATAATGATGAAACTTGGCAAGTATGTCATGAAAACAACCACCAGCAGCAGCCTGAACCAAGAAACAAGTCTTGGTAGTGCATGAAAATTCTAGTCGTATCAACATATTTTTTGCAACAATTGTTCTAAGTTACTTCATAACCTTTCTTCCACTGTCACCTTGACTGCGTCGCCATGTCTAAATTCAATAGGTTGCTGCTACAAGATTGGCTGATTAGAAGTTGTAATAAGTAGTTTGACAGATGTACCTAATAAAGTGCTAATAAATCAATATATTCATACCTAGGTTATTTTGCAAGAGACATTCAAATCATGATTTTGGGTAAATTAATTGACAATCTCTGCTGTATTATATTAAATGAACTGAAAAATTACGAACTCAGTTCTTTTCTTTTTTTTTTTTTTTTAAATCTCACTAACACTTACAGTACATTTGATTTGTATTTGTTGTGAAGGTGTTTGTGAAGCTCCATGATGATGCTGAAAACCTCAGGCACTGTGTTTGCAGCCTTTACATTTCCTGTGAAATGAAGAGACTGGGAAGTGATCCAACTAAGTGAGATCTCAACTAAAGAAGAAACTTCTCAGAAGGTTTTTAAGTCTGGTTGGTTTCTTATGTTTGTTCATCTTCTGGTTTAAGAAAACCTTGTTTTAGTCTGTCTAGTTTTTTCCATTGCCTGGTCATTTTGTCTTAATGTACTTCATGGGGAGATTCGTATAGGACCGTGGGGGCTTGTGGTCCAGTGGTATAGGGACTTAGACTTGTATTCGAGAGGTTGCAGGTTCGAATAAGGGATTGAATCTCCAACTAAGTGTCCTTCACTGTGTGTATGAGCCCTTCTCTTGGATGGGTTAAATGCAGAGCACGAATTCAGTATGGACCCTAGTGGCTATGTTGCCATCACCTCACTTTCCTTTCTTTTCATTTTGTGCATGAAGCTGAGATGAGAATCATCTCCAAGACTGAGGCCATGGTTCTCCAAGACTTGAGGCCATTGAGTCCAACGCTCCACGTTTATTTTCCTGCTCACGACTGAAGAAAGAAACGTGTTCGGCAGACAGATCGATGCATCTGCAGCAGTCATGCGGTCGATGAACCAGATCACTGTGGTGAAAAAACAATCAGCTGAAAGGCAAAGCCTTCAATTTACCAGTCATTCTGTGATTCATTAGATTCATTGTGATCATTGTACTAAATATTGCACTGGAAGTCCGTAAGCAAAACTTTGCACATGCTGGTGTTCATCAATTATGTATTGGACTTGCTGTACCTGCCCCTGGCACCGTTGCACAACACGGGATACATATTGTATTTAGCTAAAATAAACAGAGCATAGTCACAAAACAACTCTTGACAGATGAATACGTTATGATTAATATATGTTGTGTTCATTTCTGGAAGAAAAAACACGTTTTTCAGAGATAACACCAGCTTATTTTATATTTTGGAAGCAACATCTCTGAATCTAACGAGTGTTTTTGTTGTTTTTTGTCTATTGGACATGCAAAGTAGATTCAGCAGTTGTTTTTACACGTCTGGACTCTCATCTCAATGCATAATAGTGATAAGAAAAAGACGCGTTCCTTTCTCATAGTGAAAACATTTCGGAACTCATTTTTACGGCGACACATTTTTTAACTTGGGATTTTTATTATCTAGTACATTCGCATGTTGGGATACCACTGTAGATGAAGTTCGCTGAATTGACATCAGTATTTTTGTACTGGAATTAAGACATTGTATGTAGTATATAGTAAATTATATTTAATAAAGTTATTAAATTATATTTTATTTACATTATTTAAACTCATTATTTTCATTTTTATTTGTTTAATAAGTAGCTAATACATAGCCAAATTATATTCTGTCAGTAAGATTAGCATTTATTTCAATCATTTTTAAATTAACTATAAATATATTTAAATAATTAAAAATACATAAATTAAAAATAAATTATCGGAAATATTTACAAGCCCAATGCTCACATTTTGTTATATTGTCAATTCTGTAATTATAATATATCTATAAAATAAATCATTTATATACATTTATATTTCAAACGATCGGTCCTGTCCGCCAGCAGTCCGGAGGCGCTGTCAGAGCCATGATTGTGTTTCTCACTCACTGTAGCGGCTCAATGTGGGTCATCCGCCGTGCGCTCGGTGACGGGACGCTGTGGGCGAAAATAGTGCACACTCATCCCAGTGCTATCTGTCGAGTCATAGCATTTCTCATAACACGAGAGGCTCCTGTTCTTGTGGAGCTAATGTTTCTCCGTCTCTTCCCACTGTCACTTCCTGCTGGGAAGGATCTGCTCAGGCTCAAGTTGTGAATGACGGGGAAAATGTTGAGTAAATCCTTCCCACACAAGCTGTCGGAAGACACTGACTCATTTCTGAAACATTTTCATACTAGATCCAAATTCAGAATGAACCCAAAGTCAGAAAGTCTCCAAACTGGCCGTGTGGTGGGTTCCGACTGGCGCTTGGACATGAATTACGTCTTTCATGTCCATATGTTGTTGAAGTTTGTGTAGCTGTTCACACTAGAAACAGTGATCGGTAGTTTTCTTCTGCTATAATGGACACAGTGTTCAATCTGGGCTGTTGTAAGATTGAACTGTTTTGGTAACGTGGATGTCAGTAGCACATCTGCAGGCCATGCAGCTGGATGGCTCAGTCGCCCTGGTAACGTGGTGCATTCCTAGACGAAGCTGTAGACAAATATTGTACAATCAAAACCATTTCATTTCAAAGACTTGGAATTTTACTGTATGTTCAAAAACACATTTAATTGGATTCAAGTTAGTTTAGGAAGCATTTTCACAGTCGCCGGCAGTGTAAATGCAGCAGTTTGAACTAAACAGAAGAATAAATATACATATATGCATTTAGTATAGATTAGTGCTGATTATGACTAATATGAAAAACAAACACATGAAATGCTATATTAAAAGCTACAGTATGACAATTACCTGTGATCTGTGAGTGAAAAGTGACAGTGGCTGGGAAACAAAACTCTCTGATACATGCATTTTAGTTCCATAATGCAAAGCTAGTCAAATGTTTTAAATTGATTTGGAATCATTTTAAAGAGGTTAAAAACAAAAAACAAAAGTTATTGTAAACCAGTTTGATTTGCACTTTTATTCATTTATTATTAGTGGTGTTATTTACTAGTTTTTCTTTAGTATTCTTTTTATTATTATTTATGACTCTTTTTTTTTTTTTTTTCGTTTCTGGGTCACGGGAAGCTGGATTAAAACACGGCAATTCTACTGAGCAAAGGTTTTTATATTATAAAAGGAAATCTTCAGAGCCTCAAACTTTAATTTAGAATCTTGCTATGAGTCAAGAAGGCATATCTTCAGTCGAAAATAATATATGAAAATAAAATTTATTGACTTTTTTTTTAATCAGATGATAAATCCATTCAGCATCCATTCATCAGTTTTACATTAAGAAAATGGCTATTTAAAGCTATATATTGGATTGACTGCTTTGTAATATTGTGATCCGCTGAGAGCATCATGGAGCTCCGTTTCCAGTGTAATGGTACATTTTCTTTTGAGCGAATGTGGCCAGTGTGCTGGTGTTCATCTGACTGGGGCATTGTGGACTTCCCTCTGCTGCCCAGACAAAGACTCAGTGTCTACACTGACCACATGAAACAACCAGTGACTGCACACAGACCAAGTTCCTCTTTGACCCGGTTTGAAATGTGGTGGAACATCTGCATTTCAAATATCTGACTCACTCTATAGCACATGAAGGTTCTGTTTTAGTTCTCTACTTAGTTAAATAAACTTTATAGACTATTTTAAAGAAAATGTCTGGTTTTGTTAAACTAAGATCTTTGTGTTTGACTTATGGACATCATGAAAAGGTTTTTTTTTTGTAATTCTACTGCCGTGCTTACTGTTACAGTTTTTTTTGTTTTGTTTTTAGTCTGTTTTCACTAGGCTTTTCTTTTTATTGCTGATACACAGTAGTTGCTTTGGCTTGACCCACTGTACGTGCAGAACTTCACGTAAGATTATAATATCTCTGCTGCTACATAATAATTATGTAATCGAATTGTTGCAAACCTTTTTTTTCCTTTTGCGACTCATGTGAAATACTCATGCAAGCACACGTGATGTTTGTATGAGTGTGTGTACACAATGAAGGTACATCAACACACAAAAACTAATGTCTTTCTGCTATGTTTTTAATTCCTCTCATGGATTATGTGAAACCCAGACAACCATGAAGTTTCTGAATCTGCCAGATTCTGGATCCCTGCTTTCCTCGGCTAAGTGTGGGCAGTCAGAGTGAGAGAAAAGCCCTTACAGAGAATATTTCAGACAGTCGATATCGACCTTCTGTCACATGGAAACAGTTAGACCAGCCGATTGTGCACCAGGTGTTTAGACAACAAAACCAAATATTCTCATTTACTTTGGTATCATTTATGCTAAATTATATTATATTTAAAAACTGCTACGAGGGGCAAAAACGAAAATAAAAAAAAAACATTCTCCAATTAACAATTATGATCCGGGAGCGCATGCGCGTTGAAATTACGTCACTGCTCAGATTTTCCTAATTTTGCGCTTCGTGCTCGTTAAAAAATTAGCGACATCAAACTGTTTCTTCTCCTACTTGATCCTACAAAGATTTCTACTCGTGCTTTTGAAAGGGCGTTTTGCAGCAAAAACACGCTAACACACAATTTAAACACGGGTAACCTTTTTAATGAACGTATTGCAGCAAAAAACACGACGCACTTGTGCAAGTTATTTTCCTGCTTATTTGAACATTGTTTTAGTGTATTTTGCACTCTATATTGTCGAATCGTATTTATTGCGTTGTAGTACTTTTGATATATTGTAGTACGTTTTAGTTAATATAATGATCTCTGAGCTGTAGTGATGTGTAGTGACTTGAAAGGCCCCCAAAAATTAAATTGAATGTATTATTTTATTATTACTATTATTAATTCTATTATTACTATTATTATTATTATTATTATTTTTGGATCTGTATTCTGTGTGTTGTCAGGGCTTCATATTGCCGGGCCTTAAATATCAGTAATAACCAAATTAAAGGAACTCAGAGCCTTAAGTTGGACTTATATGTGCTATAACTTTGTTTTCACATAAATTTGACATTTTTCATTGGCACTTTTTCGGTTTTAGACTTCTAGACCTTAGCATGATGTTTATGTGTCAGTAACTTGATTAAAGGTTTTACCAATTATTCAATGTTTGCACTTGCTACCAGTCTGATTGTTGATTATCGGTGTCTATTGATCTAGAATTTAGTTTTGATCATTCTGCGGAGTAGATTGGATCAAATACTCCGTATAGTTACTATTACTGTTTTATTACTAAGTGCATGTGCTTGGGATTTTATGATACTGATAACATTAGCAAATGTGACAAGCGATGGCACGTGTCAGTTGTAGAAATTTGTGTGTATTTTTCTAAACAATTCCAATTTAAATGAGCTTGTTTAGGACTTTTCACCCTAATTAACCTTATTCAATGAACCACAGTAATTCCTAATAAAAGTACAGTTAAGCTAAACTCTGTTGAAGAAAGTAGTACAGTATTGTTTTTTTTTTCTACTCAACCATTACATCTTTAAGTCAGCGGATCTCATGATGTCCAGCTGTATCATGTCCATTCTCCTGTTCCTCTTCCCTTCACTTCCTTCCAAGCTGAGTGTGCCAGGAAGGCTCACTGAGACCCATGTTGCCCAACATTGGCAGATTGTTTGTAGTCAGCCTTCGAAATTGTCAGCGGGCATTCTCCGTTTTCCTTTTCCTGTGCATTTGCTCATCACATTTTGTAGGTTTTTGAGGTTGAAGGTTCAAAGCTTTCTTTTTATGCGCCTCTTTTGTCTTTCCTTTGAAGGACAATAACAGATGCTCAGAGGTCCACGTTATCTCCTGTGCCATTTGCCTTGGTCCTGTCTTTGCTTCTGATGCTCAAAGTGTTGTTGTTTGAATTCAGGACACAATTGGATTTGAACTTCAGACATTCCCTATCACTCTGTTAACACAAAGTTAACCTATTTTACTTTAATGTCAAGCCTCGGATGTGTTTTTTTATTTTTTATTTTTTGGTCATAATGGAGCTGGGAGGTGCAGATGTTCTCTTCTTTCTTTTTTATTCAGGGCAGTGTCCGTCCATATTTAAAGGCAGTGTTTATATCTTCACTGTTGCTTTTTATGTTATTCGTGCGATTCTTCTGTGCCAGGGTCATTTCACCAGATCTCATAAGCTGCTTGTGTTTTGTATCAGTGATTGTGGAGATTAATAATGAATGACTTTCAAGAATCATAAAAGCAGGCAGAGGCAAATATAAAGCTGGTACATTGACAATCCCGAAAGGTTTAGATGAAACATACGCACACACACATACACACACACACACACACACACACACACACACACAAACACTCTGTATAAAGTGTTGTGCAGAATTTAAGTTGTTTTGTGTATTAGGTCATTGATGAAGTTGCAGAGATAGTGGATGTTCTCACTGTTCTTTAATTCTTTGAAATCCTCTTCATAGATTTTATATATTGCGTTCTGAGAAAAATGTTGTTGGCAAAATGAGTGAATTCTTGGGAAAACTACTTTGAAGTGTTCCAATCCATTTTGGGGATTGCAATTTATGCAGCTTCAAAATCCCTTGAATGTGTTTTCACTGAGACACGTCGTCTGATTTTTTTAGATGTAAAATTGTCTAAAAAATACATTTTGTATTGTACAATACATTTGTGCAGTCGTGGATTATCTCTGATGAACCGGCTATAATGTTATTGTAAAAGTACTAAAATTGCAGCATAAGTTTTAAAAACTCAAGTTTTATTATTTGTTTCTTTATCTCTATTTTTCAGTCTATAAAACCATGAGATAACTTAAAATGTGTCGAAAAGATAGTTTATTAGAACACCTCTATATACAATTATACATTTGATTATAAATTTATTATAAATATTATTTAGGTTAATTTATTTAATGCTTTTTTCAAAGTTTTAACTTTTCAGGTTTTAAAACCGAGTCATAGAGAAATATTTTGTGTTTTTGTTTGTTTTGTTTTGTTTAGTATGTTTTTTTTGTTTGTTTGTTTTTTTTATATGTGTGAACTTAAATCTATAAAATAATATTCCTATATATCAAACTATTATCTTTTAGCAAGCATTTTAACTCTATAGAATTAAAAACACCGTTTGTAACTAGTTTCTGTTTCTCAAATAAAATAAAATAATGTGTAATGTTTATTTGTAGGCATTACTTGAATAGTAGTATTTCACAAATGTACTACTTTTTTATACGAGTATATTCACACATTATATACACATGAACTCATATTTCAAACCATATACAGATTGTGAAGTTTGTAATGGCTAAATCAGTTCTTACAAATATATTTCTGATTTGAAATTGAATAGCGGAAGAGGGTCTATGTTTCCCAGCTTCTAGTTTCTCTATCGGTTTGCTGTGATGAATAGGATGGCACGGGAAAAGTGCTGACAGTGTTGGCGCAGTGCCAGCTTGGTGCTCAACCACTAGGAGCTGTGACTTCCCTCTGCCACCTCAGCACATCCGTTCTCATTCGGAAGAAGTCAACACAGGGTAGACCACAGTTTGTGAGAACATTTATCCCATCCAGCCAAAACAGTCTCAGTTCAAGTCTTGAGTCGTGTTAATATCATGTAAAACTGTGCTGTTCGTCTTGACAGGCGTGGAGGGCCAGAAATGTCAGTCTGACAAATCCTTGGTCAGAGAAGCAATCGCAGGCATTGAAATAGTACAAATAGGGAATAAACATTACTGAAAATCACAATTTGGTAGACGAATCTTGGCTAAAGTAATGTTTCTCAGTGAACGTGTAATGAAACTCTTCTTTTTCTCTTGGTTGTGAGGCCTCTGTGTCCTGGCTTGGGGTTTCTCTGCAGAGTTCTTCAGAATCATGTGGTTTCCTGATCATAATCTGATATTCAAATTTACTGACTCTCATTTGCTCCTGTCTTGCGTTGGGGTTTAACAGAGCTCCAGGTTTTCAGTGTAGTTGGGCAATTTTGTTTTAGGCCTTCCGGAGAAAAATAGGCCTACATACTGTTTTCTAAATAATCTGATACATAAGCTAATACATATACCAATAGTATACAGAAAGCACTAACATTTTGCATTACACGAATGTGGTCTGGGCTTCGTGCAGGAAAATCGCAGAACTTTCTAAGGTAGTTGAAAGACGATGGCTGAAAAGATCTAATGCTCAGATGAATCCACATTTCTCACAGGAAATAGAATGTGACAGAAATGTCTCAGACCTCAATCTGGCGCGAGCGGTCGAGTAGTTCTACTATAAGTGTTGAACGTGATGGGCACGTTTTACACTTTATGGGTTTTTTTTCTTGCAATTTCTTACAGTCCTTTTTTCCTAGGGTTATCGTAGCACACTTTGATTTTTGTGTGTGTAAAAGTCCCATGCAAAGCGTTGTGATAATAATAATATTCAAATATAAAAAAAAAACAAATCCCAGCATTTACTTTAAAATAAATGTTTTTGGTGATCATTATTATGATTAAATAACGCTAACGCTATGCTTTCCCAAAAATGGCAGCCATTGTTTGTTGTTTGGTCAGGAAAAATAATTGAACAATTAAATAAATAGCAAGGAATGAATTCAATACAAATAAAAGAAGCTACAAAGTAAGACGTTAGACTAAACTAAAACAGTTTCCAAAACCTAACATCTCATTCCAAAACCTACAGTGGTTTATTTGGAAAACTTGTTTTTCTACAAGTGTCATGAAATTGATTTTTTTTTAATTGTCTTTCCTTCCACTATTTTTCAAAGAGCTTTGCATCATTTTGAGTTCTCCCTGCTGTTGCTAAACATACAAACAATTGAAAGTAGATGTTTGTCGGGTGGACACAGAGATCCAAAAGCTGCTCCGGTCGCAGTCCAACTCTACAAGAATAAATGAACTTTCAGATGCAGCTGGACGCAACAACACAAGATGGGCAGCAGGAACAACGGGCATTTCAAGCCTCGCTGGCGAATGCCACACTCTGCGCCTGAATTTTGTGTTCAATTAGCATGTTTGTGTCTGTCATTTCTTCATACACCAGCGAGGATGAATATAACCGAACAATTAAGGCTTGGAAACATTTCACCATTTGAAACTGCTTGCGGTGAGGTGTTTGTCTCCTCATAATGGAGAATTCCCAAACAGGATTTGTTTTTGACAACAGGTCTTTGTGCAACAGCATAAAGACATTTCTTTGTCTTTTTATTGGATTCCTTCGACATAATTTGGGGATCAGGGCTAATTCTCAGTTTACGCTGGAGCTAACCGTTGAATTAGTTTTTTTTATTTTATTTATATGAGCAGCATTTTTCCCCTTCTGAAATTGACTCACAAAATGTCTTTAAGAAAGGGGAAAAGATGTTCTGTTTTGTTCTCTCCATGTTCTGAACTTCCCATGTGGGAACGTGTGCTCAGTTTTTCCATCTTGTTGGACGTTGGAAGACAAGGGAATGTTGCCTGACTGACATTCGATGCCCAACTAAGACCGTGTGTTAATTTTGGCTATCTTTTTTTTTTTTTGGCTATATGTCTCTTTTTGATGTTTAACATCCCCAACAATCCTCATGAACCCACTGAATGTTTCTGAATTTGCACAAAATCATTTTTCCAGGCTTTTCAAAAAACCTCACAAGCCTCAAACCTTCTATACGAGTAATTTAAATTCTAAAGTGAGTTTAAATTATGACCAAAAATCTAATTTAATTTAAAGCAAATCCAAAAATGTGTCTAGATTTCACAGTCTTCACCACAAATTTGTTTTCTGAAGAAAAAATAAATCAATAAATAACTGGAAAAATAGAAAGTGGCTTTTGTAGAAAAGTCACTCAGTCAATATGTTAATGTGAGCCATTTGCCAGCAATCTAAACCACTTGCCACGAGGAAAATGAGAATAATTAGAGCGAATGGAATCAGGGTTCCGAGGGTTATTGCAGAGAATGCGAAATCACTACAACTGATGAATAAAATGAAAATCCGGCAGGGATTATTATTATAATAACTGACCTCACGCTGGTCAATTAGATTCAGTTTAAACATGAGCTCAATTCTCAGGTATTAAGCAAAGCATCTTCTCTCTCACTCTGCATCATGTGAAGTGTTGAGATGGTGAGTCGGTCCAGCCATTGAGGAAGGTTTTGTTTCTGTGCTTGTCAGAGTCACTAATGCAATTAAAGGAAACTGGCTCCAGTCTTTGTTTGGATGAATCTGCCAATCCAAAGCCCCTTATTAGCTTTAACACACACTGGATGGGTGGCCAACCAATCACGGTGTAGACGCACACTCATGTGGTCAGACTCTCACCTATGGGCAGTTAGACACTTTAATTATTCATTTCGACACTTTACTTCTTTACAACTGACATTTTTGAATGATCTAGGTGAATATGGGGAATGAAATGAGAAAGACCGCACATCATGGAAGTCATTTGTTTCAAAGGAATCCATAGCTGTAATTTGACTGAATGTGCTTTTCAGTTGAGTAACTGTGTAGCTCTTCTGGGCTTAAAGAGTTTTTAGTAAATACTCTGTAATATTATTCGAAAACGATTATGTATGTGTTTGTCAATGGCTGCTGGTATTTCTGAGTATTGATTTAGTATTAATGGATTAACCATTATCTTATCGGTTTGAACAGTATTTTATTTAATCTATGTGTTGCTTGGTGGCATGTTCCTGGCAATCGTATTCTGTGCTTATTAGTCAATATTTTGATCAGGTGTGTGTGTGTTTGTTAATCTTGGGAAAAATTGTCAGTCTTTATGAAGCAATGTGTCTTCAAAATCAGTTCACCCATGTGATCATATGAAACTATAAAAGTCTAAATGCATTATACAGTTATTACATAGTGAATAGTTGTAGTAAAGATAAAGATTCAATGGTGCATGTCACAAGGACTTTCCGTATTTAAAACCAATACTGTAGAATTTAAGTGTAATCACAGCATTTCTCTCTTCTTTCCATTTTTTTTTCAGCTGTTCCCTTTCCACCTAGCCACCGATTGACTGTGAAGGAGGTGTTTGACAGCGAGGGCAAACCCAAAGTAGACGTCCTAAAGGCCCACCTCACCAAAGAAGGCCGCGTGGACGAGAGCGTGGCTCTCCGATTGATCGGCGATGGAGCTGCTATCCTCCGTTCCGAGAAGAACCTCCTGGACATCGAGGCGCCCGTCACAGGTGAGAAGACCGATGAAGAATCTGGAACCTAGGGAAACCCAGAAAACTCAACGCTGTGGTATTAATAAACAGAACAGTTATTAGTTTAACAATGATTAAGACAGTAGGTTACAGTGTTCGGAGTAACGTGCTACAAAAGTAGTACAATAATCTATTAGTTTGTAGTATGCAAACTAAGAGCATTACTCAATGAATTTTCAGGAATATGTTACTCGCTACATGCTAAGTAGCGCTTGCGTTACATCAAACTTTTCACTCGAGCCAATAAATCACAAATTTAAAATTTCTTGTTTATTTTGATTCCGCCTGTTTCGCCGTAACTGCGCACTGGTTAGTCTTTTTTTGTTGTATTACAATTCTGAGACAGAAATATTGTAATGTAACGGATTACTTTTTACAAACAGTAACAAGTAATGTGTAATGTACTTCAATTATAACTTGCACAACACTGGTAGGTTCTGGCTAGGAACCAAATATCTTTGCCAACGTAATGCATAAAAATTCGGTAAATCTCTTACACAGCTTCTTTGAGCACATGGTACAGTATTAGAAATGCTTGTGGATTACTCTACCAGACACAGTGCGTTCGGTTTTTACCTCGGTCTGTACAATATATGCACTGACATAACTAGTGGTGGTGAAAACTGCTGTCTGAGACGTGACGTATTCAGTGAAACTTCAGCAACATTTAGATTGATAATGCAGCTTTTTGCTCTCTTTTAAAAGTCAGCATTTGAATAACAAGTGAAATGTAAAGTCATGAACCAGGGAGAACTCTAAAGCTCCTCACATTTTGCCATTTCAATTCCAAAATAAAGCTGCAAGCAGAAATTGCGTTATTCAATGGATTAAAGGGTTGCATTTGTAACATTTTGTGTATTTTGTAATATTGTATTTAATTACTGGCTGAATACACTATTTTATTCAACTTCTAGTTTATGTTTTAATCTTCTAATCTTCTAATTCTATCTAAAACTAATTTTCAAATAAACTATACTGAGATAGAGAAATACATTCTGATCTTTTGTGTGCATATTTAACTCAACCAATTAAAAATAATTATTAGAGATTCAAGCTTATGGGACATGCATCAAAATGATCTGAATGTGGAATGAATAAATTAACTATTTAGACCGGTTGTGATGTTCCAGTATCACCAGGTGAGTCAAACATCCCCGTTTTTTTCCATTATAAAATCATGGTTTTACATGATCAGGAGTCATTTCTTCACGTTTTAGCAGAATGTTGATTGAAAACATCATAGTCTCTTCAGAACGTGGTTCTGTTTCAAAATTTTAAGTCAAATATTACTAACGGACATTGTTGTTAAACAATCTTGCATTAAGGTGAACTGAGATGTTTTGAATGTTTTGTTCATCTTTATTCTCTGCATCACATAAAAAACGGGCCAGTGCGACTAACGATTTAGGAGTTACAGTAAACACAGTAAACACACTTGTTTTTCCTCTGTAAGCGTAACTTTGCACAGGCTGAAAATACAAATCATACAATTACACTGGAAATTCTAGATCTTCTGGCTCAAACCACTAACAAGTGCCATATTTCTGTTTATTTTGAGGAACATTGGGATTTTTGACAGACTTGTTTTTAATTCCTGTTTACTTTTTCCAAAACTTTGATTTCCTTTTTCTTCTTCTCTAAGCCTTCTGGTTGGCTGTAGAGCGTTCGAGTGCAGATCTTTAAGTCACGACCCTCAGCCAATGTGAATTATCACTGTGGCTCTTTACTTTGCCCTTTAAACAGAATCACTGTGCTGGGCTTAAAACATCTTCATCTGGACGCAAGAAAGGGAGGGACTTGTGATTGATCCGCTTGTGATTGTTTTTTTCAAGTCAATTCTTGTTTAATTTCTCCACCAAGAGTTTGACTTATTAACTTCAGCCTTTTGCGTCATAAAATTGCACCATAAAAATGTCATCAACTATACTGAGCTCAGTCAAGTTAATTAATGCATAAAGGTTTATGTTTATTGTGCATTTTAAGTTTGTGTATGAATGACTTTCCCTAACCAAACAATGGGGAAAGAAAAGAGAAGTTTATATATATTCATATCACTATAAGAGAAATTTGCTTTAGGATGTACAGAACAGAAGTATCTTCTTTTTTTTCTTGTTCTTTTATGCAATTGCAATACAGTTGTCATTTTAATCTAGCTGGATCGCATCTACATGTTCTCTGTGAGGACTATGCAAAACACGTTAAGAGTGGCTTTCAAGAGCCATTTCTTTTATTTTTTATTTTAATGAGCTTGACTTCAATTCCACACGATCAAAGTGTTTAGGAGAAGTTAAGATGCGAAGACTTTATCAATGTGTTCTATGTCAAATTCATATGTTTTATATGGTATTTCTTACCTACCCACTCGGTCTGAAAGCAGGACACACCTATTACATTGGTGGCCAACCAATCACAGAGCAGACACTGATTCTATTTCTCCTGCATATTATGGGCTGTTTGTTGGACTAGAACCTGAGTCTAGAACAGGTTTAAATCTCCTTCAGTAGGACTATTAAATGAAGACTCTGGTCTTCATGAAAACAAAAATTGACCGCCGTAATTTACGGTTTATGAGTCATCTCTATGTATTTGAATAAAGACCCCAGTTTATCGGACTGCCAATACAAGTACAAACCATTTGAACGGGTACTATCAGAAAAACAGTAAAGCCTAAACAATCACTTTGGTTAAGGAACTCCGAATCAATGAGTGCAAATTATACATGTTCTTTAGACAGCCATGGTCGTTTCAGAGATAAAAACAACAGATAGGAGCGAGGAGCTTTTCAGGAAACTGCGAGTGTACCAGTTCATTTTGTCAATTACGTGGCGGGCTTCCTTGGGCTTTCCAAGCACTTCTCTAAATTACAGGCGATGGAGGGCTGTTCTCCATCTCGACTAAGTGACCAAGCAATCAGCTCCAGTGCATCTAGACTCTTTAAGTGTCGTCCCTTGGTCCAAAATGCTGTCTCTTAAATGTTAATGTTTCTCTAATGACTTTTTCAACTTTCTATTAAGTCAGTTTACTGACAATAAGGATTCACCAGTGGAGTAGGTTAAATGAGCTCTGCTATAAGTAATGGTGTGTCTCCTGTAAAATCTATATACAGTCCACCCTACTCATTGGGACAGGACCAATTTGTCCCAATATAAATGGAATGAGACGTGCCCAAGACAAACTGTACAACAAGAAAATGCCATTTTGATTTTTTTTGGAAAAGTTGTAGTTCCCCCACTTTTATTATGGTGACTGTCTAGGGCGCTGTGGTCCTAACTGAATAGTGTCACACTAATAAAAGTATACATTTTATAATAGTAGAGCACAGAGCGTATGCCACAGTTACGCTGTGCTCTTGCAAGTAGCAAGTAGCCCTTGCCATAGTAGGGTTTGCATTGGTACGTTAGAATCTCAGGAAAAGAGAATCATGAAGCTGTTGTTTAGAAAGTAAAATAAAGCTTTAGCAAAGTTTTGCTAAATGTTTGAAAAGAAAGTCAAAAATTAGTAAAAGTAAAAGCACGCACAGCTATCTTCAACGCACTACAAAAAAACAATGGTATCTCACACGCTTTGATTGTTGAAAATGCAATGTACAAATTTTTCTAAAATTAACACAAAGTGCGCTTCACTAAAGATTGTATCCAGTGGCATGACATGAGCAAACTCATCTAACGCAGACAACGAATCTTAAATATGACTCCTTAGTCATTTTAGAGAATAATATTGTAATTTTGTTTGTGTTGACCGTGTGTGCGTTGTAAACTCACAACTGAGCCCAGATCAGTCGAATCGGTTCCAGTAAGTGCCATTGTTCTAGAGAAACCAGAACTTCATACTGTAAAGTGGACAATGTGTGCTTCCTTTCCTTATAATCTCACACTTTTGATCTAATTAAAACAGAATCAGAGTCCTTTATTGTCATATTACATGGTATAACGAAATTGTACCACCCTCGGATTGGTGATACCATCTAAGTTACAAGACAATATAAAAATAGCATTAAATAGAAATAATAGAACAAAATGGAAGTATCAGGTACTGTATAAATATTGTATGGGATGGAGGTGGAGCTGTATTGCACAGGAATTGAATACATAGAAAGTAAAGGTAAATATAAGTTTTGTGTACATGGACAACCGTTTTGCAAATATTACGCATATTGGTTTGCACTTGAATGTTGCATGTGGTGTTAGTGGATGTGGAAGGAAGCTGTTCCTGAGTCTGTTTGTCCTGGTTCTGATGGACCTGTACCTCCTGCCTGAGGTGTTTAAGGAAAGCAGGATTTTGCAGCTTTTTGTCACAAATAAAAATACTAAATTTGCCTTATGTAACAAGATTTGTTTCGTGACTTCGGATTCGAGGATTTAGCCCAATCTTTCTTGATTAACTGGCGTCTGAATTGTGTGTGTGTGTGTGTGTGTGTGTGTGTGTGTGTGTGTGTGTGTGTGTGTGTGTGTGTGTGTGTGCGTGTGTGTAGGTGGCTCAACAAAAATGCCAATTTTTCCTATTTTCTTTCCATTTTTCTTCTTAGCTTGTGTACTATCCCCTGAGCGGCTGAACTCTTGTAGGCACTAATGGTTGATATATGCAGGCTGCTATATAACGCACACACGCTGAGGTGTTATGTGAGAGACTCCTGACTAAGCTAATCTCTTGTGAAGACTTTAGGCCGCTCTAATTAAACTTTCTTTTATTAAATTCAAGATTTGCACCTCCCGCTGAGCTTAAAACCTTTGTATAATGTATCATGCTAGAGACCTGCCTGTAATGTACCTTACATTGCCATTCTTCTTTTCTCCTTCTGTGCTTTTATATAAAGGGTACATGGGATGGTAATTCAGAGTATAACCGCACAGTTCGACCCTTGTAGAATTTAAAGGCTCAAAGCTGAAAACTTATCAGTGTGCGTATGTGCATCTCTGTCCCTGAAGTGTGAAAATCGCTTTAATGAATTGGTCGGATCCACATTTAATATTTGCATAAGTAAGTAGCTTGTTTATTTTTTCATTAAAACAACTGTTTCAGTCAGTCTTATAATCAATTATAAATGTAAGCATATATGAATTCTCATTATAAAATTAAAAATGACTTATACACAAAATTAGTTTTCACATCACAATTGATTATGTAAAATTGATGATGTAAAATTGTATTAAATCAGATTAAACTGCAGTACTTTACACTTGCCACATTTTAAATCTTTAAATCATATACTTTTTCCATTAAATTAATTCTGAAACATTTGTAGCTCAGATCAAGACATATGTAAACTTCAAAAATTATATTTATTAGTTGTATAAATAATCAATACATAAATAATAAAAAAACTACACAATGCAAAGTTTTTTGAGTGAACTTGGGTGAAATCCAACTTGGTTATCAAACTGACTGAAGACTTTGCATTTGTCTTAATGGAATTACCTTGTATACGTTTATATAACTTCTTGTAATGAATGAATGAATATCCATCTATCTATTTTTCCATCCATTTTCTACCACTTACCCCATTTCTGGATCACGAGGAACCTAAATCAGGGGAGAACATGAAAATTCCACACAGAAACATTGAAACTCATACAGTGCTACCCACTGCTCCACCATGCTGACCTTAAATATTTTTCAATTTTAATATTTATTGATTTATTTTTCATTAATTTGGTATGTTACCTTGCAGAAATATAATTTGTTGTCATGTAACATGTCAAATATCTATTGTTTGAAGCAGTAGTGTGTGTGTGTGCGTGTGTGTGACCGCTTCCATGCCAACTAACAAATGGGTCTGTGTTGTGTAATGTGTTTCACCCACACTCTGGCCTGTTGATAGGTGTGCAGTCAGAACAATCTCTCCGCTTCCTCTCATGTACTCCCACTCTCTCATCTCATGTTGGATCTGGTCGTGACTCCTGCTGCGAACGTTGGAATGAACGTGTGGTCTTACCGCCGACTTGACAAAATACATTACACCAGCCGCAGCGTTCAGAGCAGATGTGCACCAATCCGAGACGGTCCGCGGAACGCTTTCCTCAAATCGGGATTTATTCTCTTTTTCCGTACACGTTGACCAGATGATTGCCAAGATTGTAGTTTTCTCTGCCTGAAAGCAATGGAGCACAAACCGAATCTGGAATCGGTCAAATCACACTTTTTTTAAATCTTTTTTTTTTAAATCACGTTCTGTCGATCCTCTCCTGTTGGTGGGATGTTTGCACACACGCTTTTATTTTATTTATTTTATTTTATTTTATTTGATCCTATGAAATGCCGTCTTTTTAAATGCCAATATGAAAGTAATGAGAAAGCATGAGATTTATAAATTTGCAGTGATGTGGTGAATGGCATTGCGCTGCTGTTTCCCGAGCTTCTGCGACGTTTCCATAGCGATGGAAATCTCGGGGTTGACACTATTGGCTCCGAGATCAAACCAAATGATTGAGGTAATATATGCTGCGGCCTTGTGGAATAGTTGTGTGTGAAATCCGAATTTGAAGTTTCTCGCAGTTAATGCGTCTTATATAGTTATCCAATAGCTATCAATCTAATCCGCGTAATTATTTCAATTCAATTTGTTGACTCCGCCTGCTTTTGATTTATCGACTGTTTTTACAAAACGCCCTTTTGGAACTGTTTGAATATGCGCATAAATGCTAAACAAACGGCTTTTCGTCTGAACCGCGCTTTGCATATTTAGCTTTCGAAGTGAGTCACAATTTACGGACATCAAGCCTCTTTAAAGAGCCGTGCGTTAAAGGGCAGGTTTACGGCCCACACGTCTGAGGGAAGCAGAATCACTCCAGAGAGTGTCGTCTCCGGGGTCTCATAAGTCACCCTAATTGCTTCCTCCCACAGTCTCTTCAACAGATGCTAATTGGATGATTCCAGAAGGCATCTGATTGTTCTACGCTTGCGGTCACTGGGGAAAGCTACACGAATACACACTCTGTTGTGCGTTGGAATAAATTTGTGGATTAAAGTTTGAAAATCCCTAACAAGAAAGCAATTTGTTTCTGGATGACAGGACATGTCATGACGAGGGGACGCCGGGGTCTCTAATACTCGCCGTGTGTTTTTTGGCTCGCCTCATCATTAGGATTTAGAGTCATAGACTTTGAGAATAAAAGCAGCCGTGGTGGAATGTCTGTTTTAAACGGCGGGCAATATTTCATCATGAATGCAATGCTCTCTCCGCAAATCATCGTTTGCAGATGTTTTTTTTTTTTTTTTGCATGACGTAGACTCGAGAAATAAACCGCCATGTTTGATACCTGATGCGTTCTTTAACTTTTAGTTACTGTTTTACTGCTGGTCTAAATAAGAGCAGATGTTACTGATTCACTTTATTGATCAATGTCTTTGATCTGATATTGTTGAGAAGAAGAAGAAAAGAAATGAAATGTGAATACATATACAGTTTTTGGTATTCAGTGTATATGCACACAAGGACGCAACACACACACACACACACACACACACACATGCCTTGAGATTTTTTTTTTCTTCCTAATGTTCCAATAGCATTTGTTCAGACAACTCGTATATAAATTGAATCATTGAAAACACATTATTATTGTTGCATCTATAAATAATTTAACTATGTTTTGGATAATGTAGATTTGGTTGTTGTAAATTAAATTAAAATAAGTGTAATATCTTATATTAATCGCAAAGGCCTCCTCTCAAACGAAATGAATCTGATCTCATCATGTCTGAACCAGATGATTCCCTCTAGAATATGTGGAATGTGCCACTTCTCTGACTCCAGTGACTTCCTGATCTGAGAATATGTGCAGGTTCTGACAAGCAAAGTACAATCACTTCATATCACGGTGAGAAGAACAGCCAGGAACTGAAACGAACAATGACTTACTGTATTTTATAGCACCACAAAATACCAAATTGTAAAACCCAAGCTACAATAGTGTTTGTTAAAGCTAAGCTTGCTTTTATTTTGAAATTAGCTTTGTATTTAATTCCCATACGTGACTCTTTAGGAATATCCTGAGAGCGTGTATAAGCTCCTAGTCAATTACCATCTAATGAAATTTTTAATTCATACTATAAAATCCATTGGGAGTATGGAAGTCATGAGTTTGCGAGCTCAAGCTAGTGACGTGTGTGTAATTAAGAAGACTCTTATAAATTAATTACATCCCCATGAATAAGAAATAAAAATATGACCAATTTTCCTTCGGTGTCCTGAGATTCTGAGTGAACGCGTGTCTGGAGGCCTGTTGTAGGAGGAAGAAATCTGCTCATTCAAAATGGGCGTTTTGACAAGACGAGTTAGAAGATTGGCTGGATGACGCGAAACAACAGTTCGCTAACTGGCATTTGCATTGCAAACCGACATGGTAATACAACCTTGCGATCTGATCCGTTACCATGGAAATCATTCCTCACTGTCTCACCATGACAGTAGTTATGTCAATCTTAACACGCTGTCATACAGCTTGACGTTAGATGCACATCATTTGAGGAAAACTAGCGCTACCACTCAACCGGAAGTTCTGCACCACATGCAAAAATTGTCAATTTTCCAAGTTTATTTGGCTGTTTGTGTTAATTATTATTTTTCATACTAATCTGTGATGGGCCGTTGTTCGCGTTAAGTATTGAGCAATAAAATAATGTGTTAATGTACTGTAAGTCGGAGCTTTGTCTGTATCACATAAGGTATGATGATTTTCATGATTTAATACCAGATTTTATTATAAATTTAAAAAAAGAATAAACATTATAATAATTGTTTTTTAATCAGCTATAAGTTGTAAGCCTGTGCAATTTTGGCCAAAAAATATGAATAGCATGAAATGAGAAATGTAGTTTTGCAGATTTGGAAAAAAATGCCAGTTTTTATTTGACTTGTGTTTTTTTTTTTTTTAATGTGAACTGTAGTACTTAATATTTCTCCTGATTTATGTTTGCGTCTTGTTCTACTTCATTGTCATTGTCATCCTTTATGAGTGACATGATTGGTTTTCATTGTAAATATAGGATTTAATTGATCAATATTTTATGAATTACAAAACAATATGACAAAATTGCTGTCTTCTGCAATTAATTAATGTTTTTGTTTGGTTAATTGCAACTAATTGCATGGCTCTGATTGGTCGAAAACCGTATTGCGCTATTTTCTACAATTTTGACTTTACAAGCGAGAGGCAGACAGTGTAACGCTCAAAATAATGTTCGAATCATAAGAAGATGCAATATGTTTTTCCAGTGCGGGGTTGTTTAAACCCGTTTGACGTGTTAGGATGCAATATGTTTGGGACTCATTGTAAACATTACAGAACAAATAGCCATGAATGTTCTATTGACCAAATAATACCAAGAGGTCCGTGCCCTTCTGTGAAGCCCAACTAATGTTTGCTTTCCTTCATCAGGCAGGATAGAGACATTCATCACTGCATTTTTTTTTGACACACCTCATTTAATAATAAATCATTTACATAATAAAATATCAGTTCAATTCATTAAATTGTTTACACATATTACATGATTATAACAAATTGTAATATGATTAGATCGTATTATATTGAAATGTTTTGTGTGCGTGCGTGCGTGCATGCGTGTGTGTGTGTGTGTGTGTGTGTATGTGTGTGTGTGTGTGTAACAATAATAATTTCATATACTATATGGAATTTATTTTACAAGAAGAGATTATGCATCACTGTAAATGATTAAAATGCAAATTGTTCTCGTAAAAACGTGTTTTGTTCTTTGACTTGATAAAAAAAAAAACATTTTATTCTATTTAACAAGAATGTGTGTGTTCAAAGACTAAACAAAAAAAGAACAAACAGAAGTGATTTAGTTCCAGATATGAAAAGCGATCAGTTAAGAAAAGTTTATAACGTTTCCTAATAGTTGTGGCGCTGTATTGGAGACATGAACACAGTGAATGTGAATTGCACACAAGACACCACCACCCCCCCCTCTCTCTCTGTATCTCTTTCTATTTATTTTCTATTTTTCTTTCTTTTATTCTTTCTCCTTCTTTCAATAAAGCTCTCTTTGGACGTCAAATACAAAGAATTGCTATATATTTTTCAAGAAAAACATTGAGTACAGATGTTATCATCTAAAGCATGTCTTTCAGCCCACACTCTATAGACTTATTTGTTATTCATACATGACACTTTATACATTGCAAATATACAGACTCAATTGATACATTGCAAAAAATGTGTTTAGGAACATGGTCAAATATGTCGTGTATGCAGTTTATGCATCAATATTCTGTTTTGTGCGCCACTATATTGTTTTTTTTATTATAATGGGAAAACGTGCTTTTTCTAGTTTGTGGAGACATCCATGGTCAGTTCTTCGACTTGATGAAACTCTTTGAGGTTGGAGGATCTCCGGCCAGCACACGGTACCTTTTCCTGGGTGATTATGTGGACAGAGGATATTTCAGTATTGAAGTAAGTCGTTTTAATCAGCTCTATTTTAATACTTCATGAAATCTAATCCTGTTTTTATTGCTTGTTTTCTGTCCACAGTGTGTGCTGTACCTATGGGCCTTAAAAATCTTATACCCCAAAACACTGTTTTTGCTGCGTGGGAACCACGAATGTAGACATTTAACAGAGTATTTCACGTTTAAACAGGAATGTGAGTATGAATACCACCCACATCACCCAGACTTTAATAAAAACAATTATACATGCATTAAATGTCTGTTGAAATTTGTCAGAGGCGTAGCAAAAATGAAAATGTCTTAATAGAAACCTTTTTTTCTGCCATATGTGGTCTTGTGTGTTTATTGTGTATTTTTACTGCTGCTCTTTTATATACTTGTTAGAAGTAAAGCCATTTCCTGACTCCATATTAGAAGTCAGAAATGTTATTGGCTTACCAAATTGTTTATGCATGTCGGGACTATTGCTCTTGGATTAGGAGGTAAAAGGTTCCACCCTGCATTAAAGCCATTGGAAGTGTTTGCAGGGCCTTTAGAAGACCTTCCATATCTGGCTGAATGAGCATGTTTATGTTTGGTTTGGCTGTTGAAAGTTTTCCTTTCCCTGCCTTTCAATTGGTTTTCCCGCTCCATCTCTGACAGGTAGAATTAAGTATTCCGAGCGGGTGTATGACGCATGTATGGATGCATTTGACTGCCTTCCATTGGCTGCACTCATGAACCAGCAGTTCCTCTGCGTGCACGGAGGCCTGTCTCCCGAAATCACAAACCTTGACGACATCAGGAAAGTATGTGCATGACTTTTTTCTTTATTTAAAGTTTTTGTATTATTAAAACGTGGGAGAGTTTGATTGTGCAAACTTCATGGACACTGTAGTCATCAGAAAATGCCTGAAATGCTTAGAAGTAACAAAACAGTGTTGACTAATTGAATGCTTTCTTCACAAATTAAACGTTTTATATTTTGCAACGTTTTCTCATTTCATTTAAAATATAGCTGCTCTAAATGTTGTAAAATCCTATAGAGAACATGTGCTTTATAGTTTCTTACAGACATTTACCAATATGCAGTATTTTTTAATTTATTCACTAAATGTTAAGTACGGTAGTACCCCAAACTACAAATGTTATTTCTAATGAACAAAATGCGTCGCCACAGAAATTTTCGATATGAAACGAGCACGTCAATTTGCATGCAGAGATTTGTTGATTCTTCATGCGCTTCAAAAAAAAAAAAAAAAAAAAAAAACAACAAAACACTTGTTAGTTTCAAACATCTTTCTTCCAAAATATCAAATATCTTTCTTCCAAATTATAAAATAAGCCTGTATTCTCCCAGAATGGAGATGTTTTTTTTTTCTTCTCTCCTGTCTGTGTCTGTGT